>CAJNOP010000888.1:4957-40656 GCA_905250075.1 Rotaria sp. Silwood1 | reverse complement strand
AGCGCTCCCTCTGGATGAAACACTGCTTGTTTCCATAGGTTATATCCCTTCGTTAATTTTTTTTGTTTAGTTTTGAAATTCAAACTTAAAGTTCATTGAGTTAACTCTGTTTTTTTTTAAATACCTATGTGCCAGACCAATACGCATAGCAGCTAATTCTTTTTCATCAATTTGTATAAGACTATCAGCTTGTGAACGAATAACACGCATAAGATCTTGTACAGAACTATTACATATACAATCGAAACTAAATTTTTCCTAAAAATATACATATATAAAAAAACAAAAAATTATTTCATAAATAAACTTTAATAGCTTTGCCAAGTGTTGAATCGGCAACAAGTAATTTTTCTTGAACATCTGGATCAACAAGACGTTTAAGTAATTTTTTTAATGGTTTAGAAATTTTTCCTTCAACAGTTGCTGTTGCTGCAGCAAGTGCTTGTGTTGTATCTTCAAATTTTTCAAAATGAATTAATTTTAAACTAATAGAAAATAAAATATCAATCAATCAATTAAAAATAATAAAAAAAAAAACAAATTATACATATTAGCAGCTTTTTCTGGTGATTCAAAATCAAGATATAAATTTTTAGTTTCTTGTAATTTTTTTTCATCAAGTAACTGAAAAATTAAAAAAAAAAACAATATTGAAATTACAAAAAGAACAAATTAAACAATAAAAAAAACGAACTTTAAACATGGCATAGCCAGCAGATGTTTCAAATAAAACAAGCATGATTCAATATGATAATGAATAAAAAAAAAACAGATAATTTAATAAACACTATACAATCGCTCAAATCTTTTGTCTTTCTTTGAACTGAAATTGTTTATTTCGCAATGCACATAATGCTTTCACCAATCTTCAGTTACGATCCTATGTCACCCACCAAATCGATATAGATGGCGCTAGTAAATGTTTATGAATAATACGAGATATGAAAAATATAGTATTAACTAGTAACGGAGCCAGGATTTTTCAGTATCCTGGATTTTCTCTTGAGAGCATGGGTCCCAAATGAAAACTTATGGGTATTGATATTTAACTCACAGGATGAGTTTCTATCAATTAGCATTTTCCTGAGCCCCACCCCGGAAAATATTTCATGATCTTGATGATGTTTCATTTTTAAGAATGCTATCGAAAGCTACATTAGATTTTATCGATAGATTTCAAATTTCGTTTAAAAAAATTCATCCATCTAGATTCTAGGACATTTTTAATGCACAGAACGTTTCGAAAAAACTTTCCCACAAATTCAAAACACCATAACTTCTGAACAGATGAAGTTTTTTAAACAAAATTTGAAATCTATTGATAAAATCTAATGTAGCTTTCGATGGCATTCTTGAAAATGAGACATCATCAAGATTATGAAATATTTTCCAGGGTGAGGCTCAGGAAAATGCTAATTGATAGAAACTTATCCTGTGAGTCAAATATCAATACCCATAAGTTTTCATTTAGGGCCTATGCTCTCAAGAGAAAATCCTGGCTTCGCCACTAGTATTAACATATGATTATTCATCAATGTTGAAGCAAGAATATTTCCTTTAATATAGGATATCTATTGTAGTCAATAAAAGAATTACATGAAATTGTCGAAAAAGTCGACATACGTAACATCTTTAAAAAAATTTTAATTCAGTCTATTAAAACTTCTCTTAGACAGAATAAAAAAAAACAAATAGATATAAAATTTGCATAATTTTTTTTTTTGAAATAAGGTCTTTCCATTTTTTCATCTTTGACCTTGTTAAAAAGGTTTTTTTTTTGTTTTCTTATGAATATCAAAATCACATATAAAATAAATACATAAAGAATTCTTTATCTTGTACAAAACAATAATTTATATGATGTCGATATTTCAATAAGTTGACATTTTTATCTTTTGATCATTATTCATCATACAATGTAATAAAAAAAAAAGGTCACCTTAAAACTTTGATACTTAATAATGATTTATTTCAATTACTGTATTTATATCTCTTGTAAACCAAGAAAAAAGAAACATTCAATACTTTTGTTTTTTTGTTTCTCAAATATAATGGCTGTACGACCATTTACATCTAATCCACCACAAATGACAAATCTAATTTCACCAAAATTAACTATTGCTTTATTAGTTTTCGTAACAATAATGGTTATAACATTAACTATTAGTATTGCACTACTATTTACAATTGGAAAACCAACTAAAAGTTCTACTAATAATGAAAATCAATTAATAGTTACTCTTCCCGAACCATGTAAATGTGGTTGTCCAGCTATAAGTCCACAAATAACATCAAAAATTGTTAATGGTGAAGCAGCAATACCAAATTCATGGCCATGGCAATTACTTCTAATTGTTTTTACTTCTCAAGGTATACCTAGGTCATATTGTGGTGCTAGTCTTATAACAACACAACATGTTCTTACTGCTGCACATTGTGTTTTTGGTTCATCACCTCGATATATTGGTGTAATTGCTCGTCTTCACCTTTTTAATATTAGTTCATGGTCACCACGTTTAGCATATATGGCTGAACGTATTTATGTTCATGAATCTTATGATGATGTAACTCTTAATGATGATATTGCAGTTATTCGTTTACGTACATCCATTTCTTTAGATAATCAAGTTAGTCTTGCTTGTATTGCACCAAAAGATATGACTGATCAAGAATTAATTGAAGGTCAACAACTTATTGCTACAGGTTGGGGTGCTATGGAAAGTGTTAATCGTACAAGACCAAATGAATTACAACAAGTACGTTTACAATTTGTACCACGTACACATTCATCATGTGAACCATTAATTGGTAGTGGTGATAGTACTCGATTAGGACAAATGTGTGCTGGTTTTCCACCAAAAGCTGTATGTTTTGGTGATAGTGGTGGTCCATTAGTTCGATCAATTGTTGATAAAAATGGTAATGTTTATTGGCAACAAGTTGGTATTATGTCTGGAACAGTTGATTGTGGTTATCAAACAAATTTTTCTGATATTTATGCATATGTTAGTTATTATAATCCATGGATTTTACATAAAATAAGTATTTCATCTTAATTGAATTTATTTGGTTTTATTGAATGAAAACAAAAAAAAAGAAAAAGAAAAACTAAATTAAGTCATTCTCGAAATTTTTATTAATCATGTTATTCTTTATGCACTATAAAGATACAAATAAAACGAAGAAGAAGAAGAAAAAAAAAAACTTCGCTGATATATTCATTAAGAAACAAAACAACAACAAAAAGAAAAAAAAAGCGAAGAAATGTTCCTATATTTGTAAAATTCCCCATTTACTAGCAATTTGTTTAACTTTTTGACTTAATTGTTCTTTCATTAAATTAAAACACATTGCAATAAGTACAAGACCAAGTAAAATATACAATGAAGCTGATATAAGTTTTTCTTTAGCAGCAGAAACCGTTATTGATGCACCAGGTACATAATCTCCAAAACCAATTGTTGTTAATGTTGTAAAACAAAAATAAAATGAATTAAGAAAACCCCAATGTTCCCATATATTAAATAATATAGCGCCAAGTGTTAAATAAAGCGGAATGACAAAAACAGTAACAAGTAATGGTACACTCATTTGTTCATCTTCATATAATTCATCATTATTATCATCATCAATTTCAATATGATTATTAAATGGAATTTTTGTCGAATGTAATTCATTATCAGGTTTCCATGTTACCATTGGTAATGATGTTATATTATGTATAGTAGATTCTTCATAATTTGGTGGAGGTGATAATGAACGTAAATTTTCATCAAAACTTTGAGATTTTTGTGATAATTTTCTAGTTGTTGTTTGATTTATTTCTTGTTCTAATGAATTATTTTCATTTATTTTTTTTGATTCTTTTTTTTTTTTATATAAAAAAAATCGTCGACGAGAAGATTTATTTATTTCATTATTATTATTTATTTTTATATGTGATTTACGATTATGTGTTGATTCAGATTTTGAACGTTTTAATTTTTGTTTTGAAGATTTTTTTATTGTATTATCTATTTCAATTGAATTTTTATTTATATCATCATTGGTTGTTATAGTAATAGAAGGAATCTCAGAAATAATATCCTATAAATAAATAAATATTAGGATTTCATCTTTGACATATATTAGTGTTTAATTAATTAACAAGATTAGGGGTCGACAAGCTCAGCTCAGTTTCGCTCAGAGGAACTGTCAGAACAGCTCTTTTGAGCTGAGCTGTGTTCCCAAAGCAGAACACTTTTGTTCTTTTATGGGAATTATTTCCCGAAAATGGAACAAAAGTGTTCTGTTTTGGGAACACAGCTCAAACAAATCGGTTCATCAGTTCAGCTCAGCTCAAAAGATCTGTTCGAATAGTTCCTCTGAGCTGAGCTTGTCGACCCCTAAATAAGATCTTATCTTTTAATGTCCGCGCCAGAATTAAAGAGGGGTTAGTGTAAATTGAATAACTCAACAAGGGCAACAGCTAGGGACTTGCGGTTTTCACCACTCGAAAGAGGAAACCGGGGGACGTATTTTTTCACGATATTGTTTCGGACAAAATTGCTTTGGACACTGTCATTTCTGAGAAGACGTACAAATGGTATGCCAATACAATGACTTTTTATTTTGATATTCTCATTAGATAGAGGGACTTCAGATCTATAGTTCTAAATACAATGCGCTTTCTTACTTTTCATTTCATTTTCATCGAAATGTCAAGCTATTAGGATAAAAAGTGCGAAAACTTAGCAAAAAATCAGCAAAATTCTCTATTATTTGCGCATGTAAATACATGATTCCATTTGCTCAACGTTAGAATATAATAAGAGAACCATTTGCATTGTATCTTGAACTATAGATCTGAAGTCCCTCTATCTAATGAGAATATCAAAATAAAAATTCATTGTATTGGCATACCATTTCTACGTTTTCTCAGAAAAGACAGTGTCCAAAGCAATTTTGTCCGAAACAATATCGTGAAAAAATACGTCCCCCGGTTTCCTCTTTCGAATGGTGAAAACCGTAGGTCCCTAGCTGTTGTCCTTGATGAGTTATTCAATTTACACTAACCCCTCTTTAATTCTGGCGCGGACATTAGTTATCAAAAATAAAAATTTGAATTTTTTTTATAAATTTCAAGATTCATCGGTAATAGTTCATAATGTTTTGATTTTTATAAATATCATGATCAATATTGTTTGAAAAATATGTTAATAAAAAGTATCTCATATATTTCGTGTGATTTGAAGAGTTTGATTTTAAACAATTTACTTGAAATCAGGAATATGGAGTGTTGAGTCCGAATTCAAAAGAAACAATAGAAGTGTTGAAAGAATAACTTATGAAATATCAACACCTCATTTAGTTGATGTGTATTGTAATGTGTTATTGTCTACATAACAATCTTGTTCTACAAATAATCTACTCTAAAGAATATTCTAACAAACGGTATTCCTATTATCATATTTTGTTTTTTTGTACTTATTATGTATCTGGAAAAGATGATACATAACGTCATTTTGTTTTGATATTTATTGAGTTTTAAGTACTAGAATGTACCTAAGTTCTTGTTTCGTACATCTGTATAACTATTGTATCAAAAGGAATTACTTTTTTTTTGCGTCTAAATATAGTGACTTGATTAATACGAAAATAAATTTTTATTAATTTAACTATATTTTGTTTTTTAAATTTTTCCATAGTTGCTTATTGTTGTTTACAAAAGAAACAAAAAAAAAAAAACAATTATTTACTTGTTGAATATTTGTATTATCTAATTTTTCTTTTTGTAATTTTATAATATTTTGATCATTAAGTGAATTTTCTAAATTATTTGTTAATTTATTTGTTTCATTAATATAAAATTGTATTGAACTCATATTATTAGATATTTGTTGTTCATTTTGATTAGTTGATGTTAATAAAACATTATCATTATCATTAATTTTATTTTCATCATCATCATGGACGGAATTTTGTCTAATAAGTTCATTAATACGAACAAGTGCATCTTTTGATCGTTCATCAATTATATTTGGTGATGATGTTAATGAATGAGATTTTGTCTTATTTATTGAAACTCCTGTTAACATATCTAAACGAATATCAGCTGGTAATTCTTTTGTATCTGTTATTGAAATTTTCTTATGTTCAGAAGGTGAATTAATATTTGATGTTTGATCAATATTATTATCAATTAAAGCTAAAGAAAATTTTTGATAAAAATCAAACCAAAAAAAAGAATTTTTTTTTTGTTTACTTTTTTCTACTGTATCATGATCATTTTTAATTTGTTTTAAATTTGATTTTTTTTCATCAATTTTAATTGATATTTGATTATTTTTTTGTTGAAATTTTTTTATATTTGTTCGTTTTTTTTTATTTTTCCATTGACAACAAAAAATTTTTTTTATACGACTAAATACAAAAGCAAATAATTTTGCCATTGTTGAACCAATATTTGCAACAAAAAGCATCATTAATGGTACACCAAATGCACTATAAAGTACAGTAGCAATTTTTCCTGCTACAGTTTTTGTTGTTATATGACCATAACCTTTATTTTTTTTAAAATAAAATTTCATTGTGATGTTTTTTTTTTTTTTTTTGTTATATTTTCTTAATTTTTACCTATAGTTGATATAAGTGTAACAGCATAAAGTATTGCTCCAAAAAAATTCCAATCTGGATCAGCACCTGGTCTTGTTCGTCCATCAAAACCTTGTTGTACTTGTTGTATAACTGTTATTTCAAATTTTTCAAGTTCTTGTGTTGCATTTAATGTAAAATTTCCTTTTTTATCATGATATGGATATGAATTAACACGTAAAATTTCTTCCCATAATTTATAAAGTGTTGTATTAAGTTTTTCATTCATTGAACGACGCATATCTTGTTCATTACGAGCTTCCAATGTTTGAAATAACCAACCACCTAATGCAACATAACCAATCATAACAAGAAATAGACCAACACGTGAAAACATAAATGCAGTAAATTTTTTACAACATGTTAAACAATTTTCTTTTGTACATATTCGTTGATCATCATGTAAAGATGAATCTTTAAATTTTCGACGACGCATACTAAATAAAAAAAATATACAAATACTATTTTAAAGTAGATATTAAGACAAACAAAACAACAAAAAATAAAGAATTTAAATAAATAATTGCGCATACTTCGATGAAAGTATGGTCGATTAATAAATAATAAAAATCTTACTAGAATGCATTATTTTTCGATTATTTAGTATTCATAAAAAGTCAATGTTTTCTTTTGGGACACTCAAGAACAACGAGATCAATGTGCAGATGGATACAATTCAATATCCATAAAATATGGAAGTACATAAGATATACAGAAGAAAAAAAAACCCGAACTAGGTCGGTACCTTCTTTTCTAATCAATATAGAATAAGACTACATCATCAATCCACGATATGGAAAAAGCGATAGAAGTAGACACCACTGATGTTTTTATTACTCGTTTGATCGACATTCAATTGTATGCGTACATAGCGTACTGCTAACATCTCCGAACATATGCACGGGAAAAAAAAAGAAAGAAATGTGTTATCAAGCGAACCATCAACCTATTGTTATATGTTACTCTACCGGAAATCATCATCATCTGGAGATGAAATGACTACGTGAATGTACTCAAATACTTACATATAAGAAGAAAGTTGATATACTTTATTGATTTTTTTTTTTATTCAATAATAGTAATAATATTAGGATTGACACATTTATCCTTAAATATATACATATATGGATCTAACAGTTCTTTATCGTCTCGATTTTCTTTTCATGCAATTAGTTAGATGACATGCAGTGAAACTTCCAGTCAATTTGTTTATAATTAAAGATATAATGACAAATGTATAAGTTTTTCTTTTAATATCATCATACAAAATAAACAAAAATATCGACGACGAAAGAAAAATTTTCTTCTATTGCCTTTCGAACCTACTTGAATAGTGATTTCCGAGGTTTTCTTTCTTTTTTTTTTATCGTTGAAACAAATGTATCAATAGTTGATAATTGCTAAAGATTTTTCTTTTCTTTTTTCAGTATTTAATGTTTTTTATTGAAATTTGTCGGTTCCTCTTTATACTGTCGAACAATAATCATACGACGTGCTGATGATGATGAATCTACTCAAATATAAACATCTAGTTATTTCCATCATATATACGTTAGACAACGTAATGTTCAAATTTATCATAGTAAAAGAGTAATGGTTTACATGACAGATAACTCTATGATTAGTTCATCATTTTTGTGTTCCTCGTGTTGAAAAAGAAAAATATTTCATTAATTATATTAATGAAAACCGAGAGAAATATGTGTGATAAATAAAAAAAAAAAGAAAAAGAAAATGTCCGAATACCCTATGGATCATTTGCGATGAACGAACGACACGAATATAATAAATAATAATTTTTGTATCTACCTAATAGCTTTTATATAACAACTTATTGATAAAAATAAATGTTAAAAAAACTTATAGAAAAAAAACAACAAATTATTGTTATGTTAATTGAATTAGTAATATGATAGATCAACTGATCTTCAACATTTTCTTTTTTGTCTTATAAGAAAAGATAAAGAAATATATTCAAAATAAGTATTGTATGTCGAAAGAATAGTTTTTGACAAATACAATTTGTGATAATCAATCTATCAACATATTTTTCTTTATGTCAAAAAACAGTACAAAAAATATGTAAGCAATCAATCAATCAATTCAATTAATTGTGTTCATTCATCCGATGCTTTAGTTGCCATCACTAATTATACTTTATTTTTCTAGTGGCAATATGTGCAGAAAGAGAGAGCTATCCTAGTGAATGCATTGGCCTGAAACCTTATAGAGATGACACTACTTTATGTCTCATTTACTTTTTTTGTATGCATGTACAAGCAAAGCACAGTGCATACAAGTACGGAAAGAAAAATTGTACTGATAACTTACATAACGAGAGCAAAGTTAGCAGTCAAGCGCAAGCTGGTAATCACTATCATTCTTTAGAAGATTGATTTTTTTTGTTTTTGTTTTTTGAAGATAGTTATATAGAAAAATATGAGAATGATTTCATAATGAAGAATATTATCGATAATAAAAAAACGAGATGAAAAGATTACATAGAATAATTCTTCTTTTGTGTTTATGAACTAAAAAATTATTAGAAAAAAATCTGTTTATTTATGTATGTGTTTATATCAATTAACTAATGATTAATTTTCAGAGGTCAAGTGCTTTTGTCTTTAACCTTATATATATATGCATAGATCTATACAAAAACAAAAAAAAAAAGAAACGCAATTAATTAATGAAACGATAATATAATAAATATTATTATTTCAATAAAATAATTAAATTTTTTAATGAATTGTATAAAAAGATTAAAATAATATTATTAATACTTACTTAGTTTAGTTTATCTATAAGTAATAATATACAAGTGTTATTTAACATGAACAAAAAGCAAATGTTCTATTTAATCATTCATCAATCTCTTTTTTTTTCTTTTTTTTTATTCTTTATTCTTAGTCGTTTCTTATTCTGAAACTCGATTGGTTCGGTATGCTCATCGTTAGTCTTATAACATTGATAGATTGAAGGAAGTCTTTTTGTTTTTTTTCTTTCTCGGTTCTAAATGAGAATGTATACACATTGTATACTATTGAGATCACAAAAGCTGTTTATTGTCGGGACGGATCATTATTCATTCGTATGACAAGTAAAAAAAAAATTCTTATGACAACATACAAAAAAAAAAGAGAATTTCCTAAGAATAAAATTGATTTAGAAATTCTTACCTATCATTAGTCGTAGTATGACCATGTAATGGTAATAGAAGTACTCGACTAAGACGTCGAACAACTGCATATCGACTTGCACTCATTTTATTAAATTTTTAATCATTTGTTATACTATTTATTAAAATAAAAAATAAAACAGAACAAACAAAAAAAAGAAGGATAAAAATGATAATATAGAATAAAATCGTTCGATCTTCTTCTTCTTCTTTTTTTTTTCTCTTCTCAGTTATTGATGATATGGATTTTCTTGAAAGAACTTACGGAGATGATGCTTTGTCTTATGCTTTTCTTCGTTATCGATTATGCGAGCTCGACACTCTCAATGCTCGTTCGCTTGTCATCGAGCAACGATCAATTAATGTCTTCGGTCGCATTTGTCTATGAAGATATATATGGGACTATTATTTGTGTAATACTGTAGGAAGGTGGTTACTGCCAAAGAAAAAAAAAAAAAAAAGAACGAACGAACGAACGAAAGAAAGAAAGAAAGGAGGCGAACTACAAACAAATTGCTATAGAATGAAGAGATACATCAACCATAATCAAGCAAAATTCTTTTCTCATCAGAACTAATAAATTGATTCTTGTTCATTGATATTCGTTTTTTTTTATTCAAAAAATGATGAATATCTGTGTGCTGGTTATAATGTCATTAGTATATTAATAAGAAATAAAAATAAAAAAAAAAAAATACATTAAATAGATTTAGTTTTCTTTTGTGTTTTTGACATGCATGTAATATTATCTAGCAAATAAATATATATATATATATACACTTGAATTTTTAACAAAAAAAGAAATAACCGGAAAAGAAAAATAAAATATTATTAGATTAAAAAAAAGAGTAACAAGATAAATATTTATGAAAGACAGTTTTTTATTCAGAAAAATAAAAAAAATTAAACACTTTGTTTTTTTGGTTTTCATTTTCTGAAAATTTTATGTTATTATATCATCTTCTTGTTGAATATTTGTTGGTGTATTGCTACGATTTGATGCAGTTAGACTACTAAAATAGAAATAAAAAAAAACACTGTTAGTTCTCTTTTTTTTTATTGTAATATCATATCAATTTTCAAGAATTCTCTAGTGAATTTCAATTCAATGATAAATCAATATGAATTGTGTGATTTTTTTCCCCCCAATATATATATAATAAAAGAAAATAATACTTAAAATTATCTCAATTGGAATTAACGTTTGATCCCTATGGTTTACAATAGTGGCTATATAGAGTAATATTGCAAGATATTTATACTATACAAAAGAAAATGATCATGAGTATATTAGGACGATAGAAGTTTTATGCTATTATTGTGTAACAAGTTGGTTAGACAATCGGATGGAATCCAATACATTTCATTTTACGATGATAGATAGATTCATAAAATATATTTCAAAACGAACACTTATCTACATGTACGTATAACGGAAGAGATTTTATAAATTATAGCTATCAGAAAACTATGAATATATAACGATTATAATTAAATTCTTCTTAAATTGAAACAAAATTATCAACGGTAATTTATTCCATGAAAGAAACGATTAACATCAATCTATCATTGTCTTATTAAAAAAAAGAAAACAGGTTTGATACTTTGTTAATGATCTGTAAATTACATATCATAAGTAGTTTTGGTATACTAAGAATCCTATCTATTATAAAAGCACTTTCAGGAACGATCTAATATTATTCTTATTGATCATTTATTATTTGTTATGGATCATTAAAAAATAGAATATATATATATTTTTGTTTTTTCTTACTTTCTGCTTTTGTTTCTTTGGCATTTCGGACAATGATATTGTTTATTTTCATGACATTGAAAATGGAAGCATGATTGACATACTAAAAAAACAAAAAAAACTATCATTGATATTATATTATTGTAAATTTTTCAAAAAATTTAACCTGGACAAACACTTGTTATATCTAAATCAAATGGAAAAATAATATCTTTATCATTCATACATATTTCACATATAAATCCTTTTGCATAACATAATGGACATGTTAATACATGTTCACGTAAATTAATTACAATTGGTTCAAGCACCTTTATTAAATCACCTGATTTTGTCTAAATAAAAAAATTCTTTTTTTTTTTAATTTTAATGTCAAAATAAATTTACTTTAAATAAATCTTGTATAGAATATATATATGGATCTGTATACATATATGTTGGTAATTTTTGTAATATTTGTTGAAGACTATACGAAAAAAAACAGAAAAATTTTTTAGTTTCGAATAATTGAAGAAGAAGAAAAAAAACAAGAGATTTATTTATTTTTTTTTTTTCTTACTTTTTTTCTTTAGCAAAACGACATGTTAAAATATAATGACGAAGATAAAAAAGTGACCAACGTAATTCATCTATTAATCTTAATTGTTTACTTTTTTCATATAATTTTGAATTAAGATCATTTAAATTAAATGTTGGATCACTATAAATACGATTTAAATAATCAAATGCAAAATTTGATACACTATGTTTGCTTGAAAAATCCCATTTTGTTATTATATATGATGGTAAAAATAATTTTTTATCAGAATGACAACTACGACAAAAATATTTTCCTTAAATATTAATATAAAAATTATTTATTTATTTAAGCTTTTTTTTCAAAGTATAACCTGTATATTCACAATATCTATAACGATGTGCAAAACCTTTTTCAACATGACGTCCACAACCAGCACATAGATAACCTTGTTTTCTTAATTGAGAATCACGACTAAACATAAAAAAAAAACAAAGGTAATTATGTTTTTCATCAAATTTGAAGTTATCTTTTATATATATGTACTTTGGAGGTTGATGAATATGAAAGATTAATTGTTCACGAGGTGGTGCCCATTGACTATTACCACGACATAGAATCTTTAAAAAAAATAATTGTTTTTTGTTTTTGAAATCATAAAAAGTAAAGCAGTACTCATTAACTTAACCCTTTACCCCCGAATAGGTCATATATGATCCATTTGTAGAACGATCACAGAAAATAAAGGAAGTATGAGACTGAAAAACTCTCAAAACATTATTTGTAGGGAACTTTATAAGCTATCGATTGATAAAAAAAAATATTTTGTTTCCTTGCTCTACCTTCAAGATATATGACTTACAAAATCAATAATTTTGAAAAGAAAAATGCAAAAATTCGAAATTTTTTCAATAAAATGTTTTCCACTTACAGTCGATAGAGATCTTTTGGAATTTCTGTGTGATATTAATCGATGAAGAAGTTCACTGCTGAATTAGATATGTTTCGAAAGCTTCATGATAACTTCGCGAATTATACATACTAAGGGAATACAATTGACCGTTAGACAGATGGAAAGTAATCAAGAACAAAGTTAATATATGCGTTATGGACCTCAACTCACGAGAAGTCGAAATAAATTAAATTCCTCCAGACGTTACAAAATGGCTCAGAGTAAAATAGATTTAAATTTGACAATAGATGTAAAAAAAAGCATTCATTCTTTTATGTTAATTTTTATCGGTTCACTCGTTGCGATTTTCCTATCAGAGATGAGCAAAGTCGCACCGCGCCTCCCCGCGCTTCCCCGCGCCGTTGCTCACGCCTACGCTACACTAGTCTGAGCTTTGATGAGCGCATGCTTAGAGCATCCCGGTATTCGGTGGAGTTTGAGAAACTGATTGGTAGAGCAAAGAGAAAGAGAGATGTGTGTAGCGCCTAGGTGCGAGCAGTGGCGCGGGGAGGCACGGTGCGATTTTGCTCATCTCTGTTTCCTATCACTTCAACAGTACGAGATAGATGCTGCTTCTGTCGAGTCAATAATGAGGTCAAAGAAAAAAAATTAAGTCTTTCGATGTCATTCAATTCTCATTTTTCATCACATGATTTTTATATTAATCAAACCGTCCAACTTCAGAAACAGGATATTCGGTGGATTAGGCTACACTATTGGCATATTCGACAGGCTAATACTCTATTTATAAAGTTATTTTATCAGTAGCTCTTCTAGAACCGCTATGGGTGGTAAAGGGTTAAATCATATATAATTTTCTCTATTGAATTAATCTTCATTGAAAAAGTCAATAGACTTTATTGTATTACAAATAACTCAAGCATAAAAGCTATTAACATAATCCCTACAGGATTAATATGTAATTTCTTTTTTTTTTTTTATTAAATCCTTCAGAAATATAATAAGTAGTTAAACCATTATGACGAGCCGTTGTTGATATTATTTACAATAAAGTCTATTGATTTTTGTTTTTTTCAATGAATACTAATCATATTTCATTTTACTAAGTATATTTTAGCAATAGTAGAAATATAAATTATATTTATTAGAAAATAATTTACCCTTTGACCATCTTCATTTGAAAGATAGTCTTCACTAGGATCAATTGAAATTCCATCTGGAAGGGGTAAAAACTTGAAAAAGAGAATAAGGAAATTTTTTACTTTTACAATACAAACTAAAGACATTTTTTTGTTTTTGTTTTTTTTTCTATGATTTTTACCTCTTGTGGTAGATCTTCATCATGTGGAATCATCCAAAATAGTTCAGGTGCTGTTGGAACTTTAAAATTTTTCCATGTTTCCATTAATGCTAATGCTAAATAAAATCATAGAAAAAAAGAAAATAAATTAATTCTAATATACCTATTGCTTCAGCTGATGATTCTTGTAAACTAAAATAATCAATTTAAAAAAAAAAGAAAGTTATAAGATTCAATAAATTACTTGAAACTTATTGTTGAACTACGAACTGACCAATCAAAATTATTTGGTGGTTCAGCTAAAATAGAAAAAAAACTTTATAAATAATTTTTTCAAACAAATAATTATTTTACATGAATCTGTTGTTGATTCTGTTATTTCATCATGTTGATCTGATTGTGAAATTTCTCTAGTTAAACTCTAAATAAATATATATATACTTATTAAAAAAAAATCGAATTAATCTAACTTTTATATCATTATTTATTAATAATTTTGAATTACAAGGTGTATATTGTTGTGTTGGAGGTGATGAACTACTATATGATGATGATGTATGTGTTGTTTCACATGGTGATAACATATTATCTATTGATGATGACCATGATTGACCAAAATATTTATTACATTGTTGTGTAAATTTTATTTGTTCAATAGCTGATATAATTGCTTCACTGAAATAAAAATGAGCATTTTCCTAAAAACAAAAAAAACAAAAATTTTCATTTACAAAAAAAGAAAAAGAAAAATCCTCTTCAATTGATAAATCATTTTCGATATGTATTATATAGATCTAAATAAACTTTTTGCATAGGGATAGGCCTAGATTTTTTTTTTGTTCAGACAAAGTCATAGGAAATGCAACAATGATCCCTCGTTTTTTTTTGTATTCGGTAAAATTAAAACTTCCAGGGATGTGAAAACTTCCGTGTGGAATTTCTTAGAAATTCTTCTATCAAAGTTTATCCATAATATCTTATTGCAGAAGGTAGTAGACAGAAAAACTCCAACAGCGACTAATATTATTATATCTGTATTTCAATTAATTACTTAACATCATTAAAAAAAAGAAAAATCATAATTTTTTATTTAAAATGTATTGTAAAAGTACAATATCTTCATAATAATAAACTAGAAACCAGTGACGTATCCAGGATTTTTCAGTATGCTGAATCTCAATTTCCGGGCACGGGACCCGGATGAAACTCATTGAGGGTGATGTTGGATCCAAATAATGGAATTTTATCAAAAAAAATTTACACTCAGAGTTTGTGAAAAAAATTAGCATTTTCCTGATCCCCCCTCGAGGATTTTTTTGCTGTTAGTAGTATCATGGTTTTTAGAATTTCATAGGAAGCTACACCGAATTTCATCGATAGATTTCAAATTTCGTCTGAAAATATGCAACCGTTCAAGAGTTATGATGATTTGAAATTTTGCAAAAATTGTTTTCACATATAGCAAAAACTCAAAAAGTTATAACTCTTGAACGGTTGCATATTTTTAAACGACATTTGAAATCTATCGATGAAATTCGGTGTAGCTTCCTATGAAATTCTAAAAACCATGATATTACTAACAGCAAAAAAATCCTCGAGGGGGGATCAGGAAAATGCTAATTTTTTTCGCAAACTCTGAGTGTAAATTTTTTTTGATAAAATTCCATTATTTGGATCCAACATCACCCCCCCATCAGTTTCATCTGGGTCCCGTGCTCGGAAATCAAGATTCAGCATACTGAAAAATCCTGGATACGTCACTGCTAGAAACATGAACTCTTTTTTCGAATATTTATAAACTCATTTGAATTTATACAATGCACATTGTTTTGAGTACAAAAAAAACAAAATGATTTATCAATTAGAAGATTTTCATTATAAAAATAAAAGTAAATTTTACTTTTTCAACATCTGTTCGAGTTTTTAAATCACATTCACGTATATAATTATCTAATGTTTGACCTTTTCGTGGCCAAAATAATGATGAATGTGGAAGACGTGGAGCTAGAAAACAAAAATTTATTTGAAAAAAAAAAAAGAACAAATTTTTTATTTTAATTAAATAGTTCAAAAGTTAGAGAGTAAAAAATAATGACTTTCATGATATTTCTAAAGAAATCATATACCTTGCATCATATTAAACAATTATCGAACGTGTATGTAGAAAAGAAAAGAAAAAAGAGCAGACGCAGTACCCAACAATATAAAGAAAATAACGGAACTAAACAGGGCATTCAATATTATATATGAAATATAAATTTATTCTAATTATTTCCTTCAACTATATTAACCTCATCAAAAAAAAAAACAACCAGACATTTATTCATATTATTTAGTGTTTTGTAATATTTGCTTTCGAATAATCTATTAATTTGAAAAATAACGTGAGTATTGAATTTAATTTAATATATAAATTAGTTAAGTGATAATATTATTTAGTGCTATAATTTTTTCTCTTGATGAAATACATAAATAAATAATAATATTACATAGATAAATTTTCATTTATTTTGTTTTTACAAATTAGAAAAAATATTTTTGAATTAAATAGTAGTATCATTAATTCTCTATCTATATGTGCCAAGTCGGAAGATAGATATAAATTTATTGACCTATGGGACTATAGGATTAAAAATAGCGCGTCTAGATGTACTTGAATATAGTCAAGGGAATTTTTGAAAATCTCAAATAGTAGCATAACTACAAAAATGTATAGAAATAAATTATTGTTTTGATTGTTTCAATGATTATCTCATTATTCTGGAAGACAAAAAGAAAAAAAACCAAGACGAATTCTGTAAGCCAATATTCAGAACCCGTACAAAATTTTCGTTCTAATTCATCACATTCAATTCATTAAAAAGATTTTTATTCTATCTTTAAACTTTCAATCCACATATGATTGTCATACAATAACTTCGGTGTTCATTTTATATTAAGATATCCTTCATAGTGTCAAAAAAAGCAAAGAAAATTCCTGACTTTCATGAATTTTATATCAAAGACATTTCTAATAATAAAACAGACAAAATATTTCTCAAAACCATGCAATACAATTAATAAAAGTATCTATTTTAATTGATAAATTTGATATACATTAATTTTTTGTCAGTTTCATCACTTTAATGCCTTTTGTATTTTTTTTGCAAGGTTCTTTTCACTTTCTGAACAGCTTCATGAAAATATCCTTTATTTTTTTTGTAGCGACATTTTTCAATACGTCAGAACATGCTAACATCAATGTAGTTTGTCTTTACTAATTATACTAAGTCAATTGACATAGTACATCTCGAAATGAAATGCTTATTACATTCTTCTAATATAGAAATTATATTAGATGAGATATATCATTATAATTTAAAATAATGAAGAGAGAGAGATGATAGAAAACAAAAGACATTTGCTTAGAGTTGTAAGTGAATAGAGAAGAAAAAAACAGGATATCTTTTACTTCTTAAAACTTCTAATGTATTTATTAATGATGACTATGATCAACTAAGAATCGATGAAATGAAAAATTTTCTTTTCTCAAATTTACTTCGTATTGAATAATCATTTGTTGATGTTGTAATACTTTGATCCATTGGTGATGTTGAATTAATTGAAAGTATTCCTTCATCATTATTAACAAGAGTTGATAAATGATTTGTATATAAATTATTATTATTATTATGATTTTGTTCATCAATTAATGTTATTTCACTTGATATTGATTGACGATTATTATTATTATTATTATGTTGTTCTAAATTATTTGATTGTCCTAATGTTAATTTTGTTTGTTTATTTTGATCAAATATATCAATACGAGAATCATAACTTGAACTATATGAACCATAGTCATCTGATTGAAAATAGGATATATTTGGAATATTTGTTTGTCGTTTAAATTGATTTTCATCATCTATAATAGGTGTTGGTGATGGTGATGCAACACGTGAATGATTTGAATTAATTAAATCTTTAGGAATAGAAAATATTGGATCACTCTGTATACGACGATGAAGTATACGTTGTTTTATATGAGAATCTTAAAAATAATATATATATATAAAAAGATATTATTTTATGTTTTTTTTTTACCAAATTTTTCATCATTTAATTTTTTATTTGTAACAACAATTGGTGATGATGTTGATAATATGTTTGATTGATTTATAACATTATTTGTTGATGTTTTAGAATAAAATCCAATAATTGACTTTAAAAAAAAAGAATATGAAATAATTAGAATAGAAGAATAAGAAAAAAATTTTTTTTTTCTCTTTTTACCAATTTCGGATCAATGTCAAGTAGGAATGATGGATCACTATATTCAACAGTTCGTATACAAATAAGAAATGCATGATAAAATGATGGAATTCGCATAAAAGCATGAGCTAAAATAACAAACAATTCATTTGTCTTTCTTTAATAAATATCAATTATATAAGACAAGATTAATCGAGTGCATAAAGTAGAAAAAGAAAAGAAAGCAAAAAGAAAAAAAAAAATATTGAATGTCATCTATTTTCCTTTTAATATTTAAACGAACGTAATTATTAAAGAAGATCAGTAAATATGGAATCTTAATAGAAGATGTCGTAACATATATTAATGTTGTATGTGAATTGTATTCAACAGGAAATTGATGATAGACTCTGTGTATCGAAAATTTTTAGTTCTATTATTTTGAAAATTGTTTTTTTTGATGATAACTTAATGAATATTTCAGAATGTGAAGTACCGAATATCAATAATCGGGAAATGTTAGAAGCTGAAACACTATGAATGGGTACAGACATATAAGCTGACCTTATAAATATTAGTGTTCCTTCAATTTTTACTGTAGTTCATCTTATTATGTCAAGTGAGTAACTTATTGCGTTTTTGTAGAATCAAAACATGATCTTGTGCTATATTTATTAAAATGTTTATAAGAGAAAGAAAGGTTTGCTTCTTTCTTTTTTTTCTTGATTAAGTGTTGATAATAATCAGATATTTTCTATGGTTTGTTTTATATATATATATATATCATTCGACAATTAATCTTTATCGTTGTTAAAAGATTAGAATTTATAAATAATAATAAATGACACATGTTCGATTACCAATTTTATAATTTCATTTAAGGATATTAAATTAGAAAAAACAATGATTTCTTAGTATTTCCGATAAGATTCATCATTCCTGCCACACCCACTCATTTTCTTTCTTTTTTCTTTACATTCAACCTCCGGTACTCGACGATGATTTCCGTTGCTTTCTACTTCTTATCTATGGTATACATCCAATCATCAATAGTACTATCGTTTTCTTTATTCAATTCTTGGAATCCTAATTCTATTCTCAATGTCATTCATTGTATTATCAAATCTTTTTTTCTTTTCTGACATGATTATACAAAAAAAAAAGAACAATCCATGCTTAGACTTTGAAAGATTTTATTTATAGGTTTCGGTAGAAAAAAAAAAAGAAATGATAATCTATGACTTATTGTTTGACTACAGTTTTTTTTTCGTCGTCTTCTTTTTAATATTGTCAAAGAATTTTTACTTCAGGCTCTTCTCTACCAAAATATTTTTTTTTTCTTCTGATATTGTAATCTTTATTATCATCATTATAATAGTTCATAAATATACGTAAATTCTATGATCACGTTCGTATTCTTTTCCTTCCGTCTTCGTTAAATCTTATAGAAAAAAAAGTATTAATAAAAAACAAAAAAACAACAAAATCAATTTCTGTTGAAATCACTTTTGTTTTTTCGATATTTAATCAAAAAAAGAAAAAAATATTTAGCACATTTTCTATTAACATTAACACGTAAGCAAAGACAAAATAATTGAGAAATAAATTAGTCAACATCATTTTTATGTAATTTGAACTACTATTTAAAAAAAGACTCGCACTATTTTATTATCTTTTTTCTCTATTTGAAAAATTCTTTCGTTTCATTCACAATTAAAGATCATATCGTATTCCCACGAGAAAACTAAAAAAATAATACGATTGTTGTCCGTATATATTGAGAATCATAAAAATATAACACTTCGAATCCATCATTCACTATTTCTTTTCCTATCTATCTATCATCTGTCTATTTCATTATATCCTTTTTTTTTCTCTATTATATCAGCATAGAATAAAAACACGAAGAACGTTGAACCATACAGTCCAATAACACATTAAAAAAACAAGGAAAGAAGAAGAAGAGTATGCAACATCAATCAATGCTCTTCTTCTTCGTTACAACGGCTAACAAAATTTCTTCATCGCATAGCCGCGTCATCATACTCCTATTATTTGTTTTATTCATTTGCTGTATATTACCATCTATGTCAAATGCCTATCCATTTTATTCATCATCTTTATCAATAATTAACAATAAAAATACCGACAACGACAACAATGATATTAAACATCGAGATTGGTTTTTGTTAAATAAAAAAACTTTGATTAATGATAATGACAATATTTATTTAGAACGTAATGAACGTGGTACAGGTTTTTATATTGTTCGTAATGGTGATTATATTCTTCTTATTCCCGATTCGAAACATCATTTTACAAAAAATATGCGTCCTTATATTGGTCGTCGACGTTAGACGTATATGTGTTTACTTTTTAAAAACAAAAAATAAATCATCTTAAAAATGTTTATTCCAAACAGCAGAGAATAAATAAAAACGAAAAAGAAACTTGAAAAAAAAACTTACGATAATAATATTGTTCAAGTAAATCATTATCATGTTCAGCACAGGATAATTGTTGAGATAAACATTGACTTATAACTGATTGATCAATCCATTGTTCAACTGATAATCGAATATTTTCTTTATGATATATATCTTGTAGTAAACGTATATATCGTTGAGAATTTGCATTTAAACGTACAATTAATTGCCATAATTGTTCATAGATATCTTGTGTATTCTATCAATAACAAAAAAAAAAACATATAGAGAGAGAGAAAGAATCTAGGAGTCGAATTCTTTTTGTAGAATTTTAATGTTATAATTAAAAATAAGATCTAAAAAATCTATTTTAGTCTAGTCATACTCGGATATATATGACACGTTCATTTTATATTCTTATTAATTATCATGTCTGTATATATATATCTATTCTTTATTAATAATTCTAATTTCATTGATATAATAATGAACATCGAAATTTTTATATGTTTAATGATCAATATAATTATTGATTTATATTAGAACTATTTATTCAAATTTCGAATAATTTTCACATAGTTCATTTTGTTTTTGATTACAAGATGAATTACGATATAAATGAAGATTTTATTAAATTTTATGATAAAATATATTTAAGTAAAAAAACAACAACAACATATAATACAGATCTAAAAATGAAATTAATATTTCTCAACTGTAAATAAATGCAAATCATTTCTGCTATTTTATTAAGACTTATTTAATACAAAAGAATAGTTAGTGCATAGATTATTTTAAGTGTTTTTTTTAATCTATTCAATATCATAATTTTATGAATTATGAAATTTTTCTTGTTTTAATTTTTGAAAATCTATTCAAAATCAATTTTTTTTTATTTACTATATAATTGACTTTAGTTTTCTAAAGAGATATAACTATCAATCGAGCTTTTTTTTATTTGTCTACGCATTAATTAGTATTATTTTTAAGAATTCAATTGAATTATGAATGAAGAAAAAGGAAATAGCTCTTAAGGGATAATAGATTTGTCTTTATATCAAATGCTTTCTCTCTCTCTCTCACATTAAATTATATTCTTATCAAAAGAATAAAAAAAGAAAACCAAACAACGAAGAAATCATATTTTAATCGAAAATTTTTCATGATATATACTAGAAAATTATTAATAGATCATTGACTCGTAAAATCTAGTTTACCTTTTTTATAATTAATTATAATCAATTTTTACTTTAAATTTTATAATATTTATTATACAACTATTTTCAATATTATATTATTTTGTAAAACGAATATAACTACAAATCATATATATTATCAGTAAAAAGAAAAAAAAAAACTAGACTTAGAAAAGCAATATAATCATATTGTTTTTCGAATTTTTCCATGTAAAACAATTTAATCTAATATATATATATTCAATATCTTGATGATGACAGTAAATAATTATTAACATGTTCTGGCAATTTTTTTATTTTATTTAGCTATCCAAAATATGAATACATTGATCAGTGGACCGAAGGTAATAAGAAAAAACTGTTAGTACAAGTCCTATGGGATTAAGATATGAAACACAATGTGGCTGTTGTTACTAATCATAGAAAGATTGTTTTATATTATCTATTTTTGGGACATATTTCTATATACTATGTTTTTACTCAATTCTTTACAAATATAATAAGAAAAAACTTCATATTATTGTAACGAGACATTATTTATGTGTTCTGGTTCATATGTTAATGTCTGTCGTAGTTTGTGGGAGTGGGAGGAAGTAAACTTTTGACACATGCACTTAAACAGTACGTTTATATCATGTTTTATAATAAAACATGAGTTAGGTTTGAATACAATATATTTGTCTAATTGAAAACTCTCAAAAACTAAAAATATCGTTTTTTTACTAAGTACTCATTTGATTGATATAGAGTCTATTCTCTTGAATGATGATAAAAACCACAAATGTCTATTGAAACTTAACGATAAAACATGAATAGTAGATATGATTTTCTTCCAAAAAAGATCAAATCTCTATTATTCATATATGAAATCATAACATACTTGTTTAAGACAATGTGTAAGAATAGCCAAAATAACTAATCGAAATCTTTCAATTGCACCATATTTTGTTGTTAATGAATCACCTCGAAATTGAATTAATAATTCAACTGTAGATTTTAAATTTAATAAAAGACTATTAATAGAAGGAATTCTAAATTATTTCATTTGAATAGATAAAACTAAAAAAATTTCTTTATATATATATAATCAAATTAAACTTACGAATTATTCATTCTTTATATAAATGCAATTTCATATTAAATAAAAATTTCATCTACAAAAAAAAAACAAGATTACATATTGATAAAATATTTCACTGATGATGATCTATGTATTACAATTATTTCTATAGTTAAATCTTTAAATAAATGAAGATTATAAGGATTAGTATATTTGATAATTTATCTTGATTTAAATATTTGTCTTTATATCATAGAAATTTATTAAAAAAAAAAAAAATCAATTCTATTTTCATATTTTTAATACAAAAAAATCCCTATGATTAAAAGTCCTATTATGATGCGAAAAAACTTGCCATAAAATATTCGAATATATATTCATAATTTCATTCTGAAATCAGATTATGCACAAGATTTGAAATGAAACTTTCCATGAGCAAAAAAAATTAAACTAATACAGATTATTTTGCATTTTAAATTTCAAAATTTTTAATCAAAATACAAATTTGATCATAAAAATATTCTATACAAAAGCAAGAATTAGTCGAGTTTGAGTTCCAGTGTTTTATCCAGAGGCGTGCCCGGCGCCCCCCAAAAACCGAGTTCGCCCTCCCGAGACTTGTGATAATCGTGCTATGAATACATGGCTTGCCCCCCCCCCCTCGGAAATTCAAATCGCCCCTCCGGAGAAAAAATCTTGGATAAAACACTGCCGAGTTCACAAACTTCATTCGTTCAAGAAATGTGTAGGGTGCGCTGAATCTCATATTTTCAGGGTAAATATTCAATTTCGATTAGAAAAGATCAAAGTACAATCATCTACTGATAATCACTTCCTCTTACCCCCTTCTGAAAGAACATTCTAAATAAATATAATCGAAAGAGAGAGAGAGAGAAAAGTGTAATTCGAATTTTAAATCTTTATTTTTCGTTTATATAACAAAATTAATTAAACAAATTATAATAATAATTTTTTCTTTCTAAAATTTTAAACAAAAAAAAAATATTTGTTTGTTTTCTTTTTTTTATTCAATCGAAAAAATTTGCTTACAAAAAAATTCATCATAGATAAAATAATTTCCATATTATTAGAATAAAACACAAGAAAAAAATAAACATCATGTGTATCAATCCATAGTTTACCAATATATATATCATTTGATCCAATCCGTATGGAGAGGAGCACGAACATAGGATTGAGTCTGTCAAAACATGATTATTCATTATTTTGTCATGTGCTGCAAATATATTTTTTTTTTTCTTTAAATAATTCGTTATTATTTCATTTGGGTTTTTTTCCCTTTTTTCAGATGTAAAACTATCTTTCAAACAGTTCCCAAATCCTTTTTTTTCTTCCATCCGTCCCTTTCTTTTAAATTTATCATCATCTAAAATAATGTCACCAGATCAACATCAACAAATACCAGCTAAAGTTTTAGACGATTTATGCAGGTATTATTATATTTTAATAAAAAAACAAAATTTGTCTTTTTTTTGCTATAGTCGTTTTATTATAAATATCCCAGCTGAACAACGTGAAGATCTTGTTCGTGTATTATTTGCTGTTGAATTAGCTCATTGGTTTTTTATTGATTTTTATTGTGAAGATTATAATGATTTACATGTATGCAATATAAAAGAATTTGCTCAACAAAGTAAATAAAAAAAACAAAAATATTAAAATAAAAATTTCTATTTTATTAATTAGTTTTTTTACATTGTCCATTTTTACGTGATTATGTTCATAATCTTGATATAATTCTATCACGTTGGCGTGGTTATAAATTAAGTGTACCAACATATGGTGCAGTTTTATTAGATCCAACATATGAACATGTTTTACTTGTACGAGGATTTTATAATCGTGAAAGTTGGGGTTTTCCAAAAGGAAAAGTACAAGAAAATGAAAGTCCATTAAAATGTGCTATACGAGAAGTAATATTTTGTTTTGTTTTTGTTGAATGTATTGATAAAAAAAAAAATTTTTTTTTGAGGTTATGGAAGAAGTTGGTTTTGATATGAAAGATCGTGCTTTTGATGATCAATATTTAGAACGTGATCTTAATGGACAACTTATTCGATTATATATTATTAAACATGTACCACTTGATACTAAATTTGCTGCTAAAACAAAAAATGAAATTAAAGTAATATATATTTTCTATGGAATGCAATAGATTCTAGTTTAACTAAAAAATAAATTTGTATTGATGATTTTCAAAGTTATGATCGTTCTATTGAGTGTTCAAAACAAAAAAGAAATAGTTATATCTTACACGTAAAATAATAGAATATTCAAGTAATTCGGAAAGATGAAAATCTTATAATTTATAGTAAATTCTTCTAAATGATAAACTACTTTTAATTCAAAACAATTTTCATTATTGAAATCTTATTGAGTTATAAATACACTGTGTAAAAGTCTCCTGCTGTTACTTCATTACTATGAAATATTTCGCATATTTTATATCAAAAATCGGAAAAATTGACTTTTGAAAATGTTAACTTGAACTTTTACATTGATAGATTTGATATTCTTACAATAGAATGAAATTAGACAAATCAATTTGAAACTATTCAGTTTAAAGTCTATTTCAGTGCAATATTTTCGGTCGAAATTCGAAAAGGAATTTGTCCAATGTTTCTTATACAGACTAACGAGGGAAGGTCATCAACTGTTCAATCGCTTTTGAGTCGTAACTGTGTGCACCATGTAGGTTCTAATGAGCTATGAATACCCTGAAAAGAGTTCGAGCCGCTACCTTATTATTGTCGAGATACTGCATTTTTGTGGTATCAATGCTGTAGAACCAGAAAAACTGAGTTTTGGAATTTGACACACAAGCAGATCTCAATGAGAGTAGTTTATTGTGAAAGTTTCAGATCTTTTGGTTGTTCCTATTCTGAAATAAGAACATCGGAACCCGTCGGGGGGTATATGAGCACTGTAAAAACACCCTTTTTAGCTGCATATTAGGATAGGAACAACCAAAAGACCTAAAACTTTCACAATAAACTACTCTCACTGAGGCCTGTTTCAAGTCAAAATTCGAAACTCAGTTTTTCTGGTTCCACGGTATTGATACCACAAAAATGCAGTATCTCGACAATAATAAGCTAGCGGCTTGAACTCTTTTCAGGATATTCATAGCTCATTAGGACCTACATGATGCACATAGTTACGACTCAAAAGCGATTGAACAGTTGGTGACCTTCCCTCATAAGTCTTTAATATAAAACATGCATAGTTTTGGTATTAATAAAGCAACAGTAGGAGATTTTTTTTTCAGTGTGTATTCATAGCTCATTAGATTCTAAATGATGCGTACTATCGTGAAATAAAAGTAATTAATCATTGAAAGAAATTTCTTCGTCCGTAGTCAAAAATCTTTATTAATTCTAACAAATGTCTGATAGTTCGATATGTTTAGTTGTGATATCAAGATAAATTTAAACATTTTAGAAAAAAAAAGGTTAATTCTCTTAGTTTTATTATAATCATCGAATAAAAATTAATCATTTTTCATAAGTAGTTTGTCAAATTTATAAAATCATCTTACTTCACATTTAGTGTAGTAGAAGAAATTCATGCTAAGACTATCCTAGACAATAACAACTTCTTTATACTTCAGAGATTACATCAAATTGAAGAATTCTATTTGTTACATAATAGTAACATGGGAATCTTTATGTATTAATTTTAACAGTGTCAAAAAAAAAGAAGTCTTTTTTTCTAAGTCCCGAAGATAAACATTCATTTCATAAATATTTTACATAAAGATCTATTGATGATACTTTTTCTAATCAAAATATTCGATACACGAAATATTTTTGTTTGTATACCTATTTGTAATTAAGTAAATAAAAATTATCTCTTTTAGGAAATGCGTTGGTTTCGTATATCTGATTTACCATGTCATAGACGTGATACAACACCACAAGTTACATTAGGTCTTAATTCAAAAGCTTTTTTTATGGTTATACCATTTATAAAGTATAAAATTACAAAAAAAAAAAATAAATTTTATATATTTAAAATTTTTTGTTATTCTCAGAGATTTACGTCGTTGGATAAATCAAGAATGTGGAATTTATTCATCATCAAATGGTGATTCAGATAATGCAAATGAATATATTAAACGACGTGAACAAGCTCATTTACATCATCATCATTATCCACAATCACGACGTCGAACAACAACATATCATGAAAATATAACACCAGCTAATACACGACAAGCAACAATATTACAAAAAATTTTTGGTGTTGATCATCAAACATCTTCATTTAGTAAGTAAAAAAACAAAAAAAAACTATTAAGTAATAATATTTATTTTTGTATTTTGTTTTTTTTTCTTTTAAGTTCGTAATAATACATCGATACGTGAACAACGAAAAAATTCACGAAAAATTATTGCTAATCTTACAACACAAAGTTCTGATGAACAACAAACATCATTATCAACAAATAAACTTCAAACACAATTAAGTGTACAAGATACAATTCAACGACATTTTTGTCAAATACTTAAAAATGATTCACTTACTGTTACTGATAATACATCTATTACAGAAACATTACTTATGAGAGAAAATAGTTCATCAACTCTGACAACATTAAGTATGTTTAATTAATTTAATTATATATTATAACAAAAAATGAAAATTCTAAAATAGTTATATAGATTGATTTACGTATTTTTGAGTTTAATCAAATATAAATAAAAGGCAAAAACATATGGATATGAATTAACTGAGGAAGGAAATATATTTGCTTTATCTAAAATAATTATTTTATTTAAATATTAAATTTTGTACTTGTTTTTTCTTACTAATAGAAAAATACGTAAATACCATACTTCCTACACATTTTCTTTTTTTTTCTCTTCATATCTCGTTATTTGATTAGATCATCAACAGAAAATCTAAATATTTTTCATCATATTCTAAAATAGTATTTCAACAGATAACAATGATTGATAACTATCATATAATTAAATTTACAGATAATAATAATAATAATAAAAAGATTTTCTTTATAATCTTTAAATTTTTATTAATACAAAAAAATTATAGAAAATTAAAATTTTCTAATTTAGATATGAATCAATTAACTCCTTCAATATTAAATGATGACGAAAATAAACAACCATCAAAAAATAAAACTAATGATTTATTATTATTACAAAAAAAAGAAAAAAAATCTTCAACACCAATAAAAAATCAAATTCAATATCGAATTTTACAACGTGGTCAACCAGATGAACCATCACCTATAATAAAAAAATTACAAGTAAAAAATGAATTAGATACATTAGAAAATAGTACAACAATTAAATCTCAACGTAATCGACGTAAATTATTTAATAATTTATAAATAAATAATTTAATTAAATTTTATTATAGGACGTACTGATCGACGTTTACATAATGATATAAATCAACAACAACAACAACAACCATTTTCAAATTTAACAAATAATAATTCTTCTAATGGTTTAAATTCTCATACATTTCGTTATGGTGGTCCACGTTGTTGGACACAATTTCGTCTTAATCGTTCCGAAGTTTTTCGTTGTCTTCGCGAGTGATTGAGAATGTTTCTTGTCTCTTTGTTTCAGTCATTATGATCAAAGTTTTCTTCTTCTTTATGTTTATGTAAATAGGACAGTCAATCAACTCTCTTTCGTTATGTTCTTTCTTTTTTTGCTGTGCGATTAGTTTTTGTTTTTCTTACATATATTTGTGTATATGTGTGTGTGTCGAATGATAGTGTTTGTATACGCAACACGTTATATATCTATCTATGTATTTATATGTATGGTTTTTCTTGTGGATGTACTGTTGAATGATCAATTTGTGTTTCGTTACATTCCCGTTTGTTTTTTTGTTTCCGACAAATAGTTTTGACTATTTTTGACATATGTCAAAAAAAAAAAAAAATTCTATATGTGCCAAAACTTGATGGTATTTTGTTCGAGTTTCTTTTCCTCCGCACTTACTCCCTATTTGCATTTAGTTTTGCTCTATCTAAAAGAAAAGAAAATTTTAAGTACAAGCAACAGTTTTGTTGTAGTGGTCTATTAATCTTGTCGCATTGATTTTTTCTTTTTTTTGTTTTTGTTGTTTTGTTTTGTTTTGTTTTCATAACTGACCAAAATAAATGTGATGAGTTTTGTTCTTTTTTTGTGGGTGTGTATATGTATTGTCGTTGTTTGTCTTAGTAGATTATTATCATTATTATTATTATTTGTTTGTTTCCTTTTTTTTTGTTTTGCGTGCGCATGTTCGATAATTGTATCTTAGTCTTTTGTGCACGCAAATGAATGTGATATGCATACATTTTTCTTTTATATGTATGTGTGATCATCATCATCATCTATTGTTCCTTGTCTTCAATGTTTCTTTGTATTGTTGCTACTCTGTATAGATTTCTTTGGAGCAACAGTTAAAAAAAGCAATGTGTGCGTGTTTTTTTTGTCTTGATAAGTGGCTATGTATGTTGTCGTGCGTATTATATATCAAAAGGGAAATAAATGAAACATCGAGAGAATTGTCTTAACTTCCATGTGTTCAATGTCATTTTGAAATGACTACAGTCAGCCAGGGAATAAAGAATGTAAATTACATCATGGCAAGCTTGTATAATTTATGCTTGTCAACTTTTTTTTTTGTTTTTCTATTAATGACGGTAACTAGCAAATACAGGGAAGAAAAAAGAAATTTCTTCTTCCATTTCCTCATTTTTTTTTCTTCATTTTGCCTTCCATCTGCTTTGCTTTGTCGATACTGAATTACTTACTAACAGTATAAGTAGATTCGCTTCTTCTTTTCCTCAATTTTTTTTCTGGCATTCTTTCTAACAGAATGGAATAACATTTATGTGCACGAATGACGGCTACGTCAAATAACGATGCTTGTCATTGTGCGTTAGAGAGAAAGAGAAAACTTCAATCTTGCTCATTCTCTTTGTTAGTTGTGGAGTTCTGAGAAAAATAATGTAAAGCCTAATAGCAACAGCAATACTCATCATTCATTTGTCAGATGATTTTGGAATAAAAAACAGGCATAGAAAAAGAAGTGTTTATGCAATTCAATAACACATTGTGTGATTAAACAATTGATAAAAAGTGATGAAAAACACAGATTTATTCGAATGCTTTTTGATGTAACTAATGATTTTAAGAAAAATATGATTTCAAAACAACCATCAAATAAAAATAGTGAGTATAAAATCTATTTTATTTTTTATATAAAATCATCTATTTATCCAGAGACTTCTCTATATAATCATAGTTCTTCATTAATCTAGTTTTTGTAAAGATTTTATCAATTTGTTCTATCTTATTTTCATTTACATGAATATATCATTTATTCTATTATATAACTAGGCGATCCATTTTCATTTATATGGATTGTAACAATACTTGTATCTATTGTGATTGTTATATGTCTCGTTGGTTTAACTATTAATCGATTGTATACATATTTAAATCAACGTAAAAAACAATCAAAAGATATATCTTATAGTATATCAAGATATTGGCGTCGACAATTTGCATCCGTATCATTTGATAGTGTTACACCATCACCATTAATAAATAATAATAATGATAAAAATCCAAATTCTCAAACAAATGAAGTAACACGAATAATAAAAAGTTCATTTTCATGGCCTGAATCAACATTAATTAATCAACAAAATGAAAAAGATGAATGTTCATCAACAATATCATCATCATCATTATCAAATTCATCAACAATAGAACATATTAATGAACCATCTTCATTAATATTTAGTTTACGATGGAATGAAATAACTAGTTCATTATTTGTTCGTGTTATTCGAGCACAAAATCTTTTTGGTTATCGTCGTCATCGACAACCAACATTAATTGATTCATATGTTCGTATTGAACTTATATCAACAAATAATGATAATACTCAAGGTATAATATTTTTAAGTTTAATGAATAATTTCATTAGGTTTCTTTTTTTTTTATTGTCTTTCTATAGAATCTTATCAATCAATGCGTACTCATATTATTAAAAAAAATAATCATCCAATGTATGATGAATTATTTGAATTTTCTAATATTCGTGAAATAAATGATACTAATAAATTATCTCTTCTTTTTACTATATTAACATATGATACATTTACACGAGATGAAATTCTTGGAGAAGTTATATTTCCTATTATTTTACCGGATGGAACAACATCAAATACTCTTGAATCATTTGAAGTAACATTTACACAAGATATAACACCACGACATAAACAGGTACCGGATATTAAAAAAAATATATATATATATTTTAATTATAATTATTATACAAAAAATATTCACATTTGGTTTTATTTTTTTTTAGTTATCTAATCAACAACTTGGTCAAATGCTTGTATCATTATGTTATCAACCAATCGATAGTACAATAACATTAATTGTTTTAAAAGCATCAAATTTACCTCGTATAAATACAACAAGATTAATAAGTTAGTAGTCAATATTATTTTTTCTTTGATTATATTTATTTAAGAGAATTTTAAATTTTTTAGATCCTTATTTTAAAATTTATATGTTCTATAAAGGACAACGTATAATTAAAAAACGAAGTACTATTATACGTTCAACACAATGTCCTGTTTATAATGAATGTTTTACATTTCATATACCTGATAATGATTTACAAAATATTCATTTTGATATAATACTTTTTGATTATGATCATCATATGAAACATGAACCTATTGGTATATTTTCAATTGGAAATAATACTAATGAAATTAATCAACATTGGAATGATGTATGTCATCGACAAATAACGAAACAAATAGCTCAATGGTATCAATTAAAACCATTTAATATATTCAATTATTAACGAATAGAAAGAAAGAAAGATAAAAAAAAAAACAAGCCAGAATTTCTTTTCTTTTTTTTTATGTATGTCATATATATGTAGAGAAAAAAAAAACCCGAAATATGATTATCTAATATTCAATTGTATTAATTTTCTTGTTGTCAGTATTGTTCTATTATTTAATAAATAAAGATAAAAAAAAAAAAGAAAAGATAATTGATTGTTTTATTTAGATTTTTATGAATCAACAAACCAGAAGATAAAAATTGATTATTAGACTTCAAGATCTTTTTATTTTATATTTTTTGATGAATAAGATGTTGTTTGTCTATTTTGAGAGAATGTTTGAAAAAACTAATCATAAAATTATTAAAACGGAAGGATTTTTCCTGCATTTCCGAACTAACAGATCGCTGTCAGCATTCTATATATTGAATAGATTTTTAAGAATATATATAAAGAAAAATTCTCATGTTCAAGTTTTATATATAATTTTTTGCTTATTTTACTACAAGACAAAAATTTGATATATCATTTTTTTTTAATATTATATTTTAAAGCCTTGAAGCGTATGATCCGATTACTTTTTACAATTTAAAAGAATGTAAAATGATATAATACAGATAGATTTATATTCATTTTCGTATGTAAACGCTTATAGTTCAATTGAAATATCTAACGATGATTAGGTTTCTTTTTTTAGAAAAATCGAACTTCTATTTATTAAATTGTTATAAATCCTGACATAAGTATCTTAAGATTTAAAAATAAATATAATATATTTCCTTTTTATTAATAGAATAGTATGCATGCTTACACTAAGCTGTAATCAACGTATCAAAATGTTGTCTAATTTTCTCTTCAACTTACAATATATTTATCTTAGTATATTTAAAGAATGTAGAAGTACTATTAAGTGATTAGTTTATTGACTGTAAGCGTTTATATATAGGATTGGCTTGTATATGAGAATGTAATGTTTTTTCGGTTGAATTATTAAATGATTTTTTTATATAAATCGATACCTTCAGCATTACTTTTTTCTATTGGTATAAAATTTCATTCAATTCTGAAATAAACATAAAATTTACCATTATTATTGTATTATTTGATAGAATCATGATTTTTTAGTTATATAACCAATTATAGAAATTAAAAAAAAATAGTATTTCTTCATATTTATATCATTATACTTCATACGTTACTATTTCTATAATTACATTCTCTATATTCGATGAAATGTAAAAAAAAACTTTCGTTGAAATTTTAATTTGTTTATTATCAATCTTTAAGTACATCAAAGATTTATTCATAAATGTATTTATATAATTCAAATTTTAGAACAAAAAAAAAAGTCCTTTTTCAATATTGAAAAATTTCAAAGTTTTATTTCTTTTTTTTTGTAATTAGATGTTTCAACCTCATTGCTCTTCTTAATATTCTTGACTGAAAAAAAAACATAAAAAATGTATTAGTCAACTATGTTATTATTGAAAAGAAAATAATTTTTTCATATCCTGTCGGATGTACACATAATTTAATACAATTAAAATAAGTTTATCAATATACAAAAAAAAAAATAAAACTTATTTCCGCATAATATTTTATAATAATGAGTCATAAAGTAAAATTCTCTACTTAGGAAACATTCATAAAGAATATACAAAATCTTATTTTATTTTTTTCACTTTTCATCAAACTAAATCTATCATTACAGTTTTACATATTCTATTAATTTTAAAGTATATAATTCTTTCCTAGAAAGAACAAAACCTAGGATTAAAACAGTAGGAATGTTTCGAACTAGAATTCATTTTGAAATTTTTTCGGTTCAAAGTTTTATCAACCGGATGCGGTTCCAAACATATTGAACCCGATAGGCTATACAAGTTGATGATCGTAGAACAATCGAAAAGAGACAAAAATTTTTGTCTGACCTCCGGATGCCCCTCGTATATAAAGAGGTCAATAAAGATTTATTCGATGGAAAAGTAGATAGTAACTACTATGAAATATTTTATTTTTAATATTGACAGCAAAAATTGATGAAAATTAATTATAACAAAATATCTAATAGTATGTTTTTTAAAAATGATAAGTTTTTAAACTATAAAATAGCCATTGTAAGACAAAACAATGTTCACTCGATCAATCATCGCCTTCTTTTTCTTCGTTCTACATTTGTCCTTTAAGAGCGCCACAATCATTCAACACAATAAATATATTCTTTCTTTTGTGTGTGTGTGTGTGTGTGTTTTTTTTTTTAGGCAAGTGTATATGTCCATTCGTCTTTTTTTCTTCTTTACATATCCTTAGAAATCAAATTAAAATTGCAGATTATTTTATAAGAGTGTAATTCTCTTGTGAATAAATTGTAGTACATATATACATACAAAATGAAAGGGTTAAGTATATATCAAATATTTTAGAAGAATTTGTGAGTATTGTTTTGCTTCTTGTTTTTGTCTGTCTTTTGTGTTTGACGTTCGTTGTCAACAACAGAAAGATTGTTGTTCGCATTATTGTTTTTTTTTTATGATTACTTTGACCATAATTATTTGATATAAGGTTTTTTTTTTTATTAAATCATTAATATACAATGAACAATCGTTAGGTTAATCTTATTTTACAAATGGAAATATGTCCTTGACCTCGACCTTTTCTCTGATCATTATAACCTCTTTTTTTTTTTTTTTTTTTCTAATAAAGAGAGAAAGAAACAACTTCATCTATAAGCAACAAGAATGACCATCAAACACCTGTTTCTTAGATTTTTTTTTTTTTCTAATAAAAAGTAAATAAAATAAGACAGTAAAAGAATTTTTTTTGTTTTTCATGAAAGAAAGCAAAAAAAAAAAAAATCAAATAATCTTCCGATAGAAAATTATCGTATGTTGAAGTGAGAGTAAGATGATGATTATCGTTTATATCTTGTTTGTACATTAATAGTTTGTTAGTTTTTTTATAAAAACTTAAATGTCTATTAAAATTGTTTCAAAGAATATTCATTCGGTTTTTTTTAATTGCTTCATTTGTAGTTCGATTGTTTTTTCCTTTCTATAATTTCTCAATTGATATGTTTTGTCCTTCGAATCGACTTACGATTTTCACAATTTTTTCTTTTTCCCCTCGTCTCATTATATGATTTTCATCTGTTGTATGTATGCAAACGAGAGAGAGAGAAAGATTGTGTATGTATGTCTACTGTCGTTTATTTGCACAATTACGCTTGCTCGTTCCTTTAGCCTTATGTGTTCATATTCGTTTTATCGTTGAAAAAAAAAATGAGAAGAAGGAGAGAAAAAGGAAAAAAAAGATGCAAAAAGACATCATATTTGTTGATTTTTTATTTCTCTGTTCTTGCTTTTTTTTTTTTAATATGCTTCTTTGTTCTCGTTTTTTGATAGAAAAAGAAACACATACACACAGAAATACAATGATATAAAAGTGTGTGTGTGTGATATCGATATTAGACCATCACTTTTGTTTGGAATAAAGAGCAAGTATGGTAAAGTGTAAAGAAAGAAAATGACGACTTATTTATTTGTTTACGAATGGAGCGCTACGAACGCCTACACTTAATGACATTCTCTGCAAAAAAAAAAAAAAAAAAAAAAAAAAAAAAAAAAAA
>CAJNOP010000887.1:43706-69170 GCA_905250075.1 Rotaria sp. Silwood1 | reverse complement strand
CACCCGAATCAATGTCAATTCTTTTTCAGTTCATAATTCTTGCGCATCGGTTTCATTATTTAATAGATAGGTTTCCGTATGTTGAAAATGATCTCTTCTGACACATACCAATGAATACAATATGTAAAGAAGAGTAATTAATTGAATATAAGTTAACACAAATAATTAATTGAATGACTGAGGCGATGGAAAATAAAAATTTTCGAAAAAAGATGCTTAGCATACTAGACTAATAATTCAATGCAATTAAGAAAATAAGACTAAACGGGTGTGCTTTTCGGTAACCAAATCTGAGTGCATATAACTCGTGAGGGTCATGATAAGAGCGACCAAAATAATCTTCTTTATGATAACAAGAGTGAGGAGTCCAATTTTATTTACGTACTTTGCTTTTGTGTCAATCGTTGAAAACATATATATATATGATCTCATAGGATCTTTTAGTTTTTTAGTGAGAAGAAAAAACCATGATCGATAGATCATAGCGAATTTTATTTTTGTATTACTAGTTATTGGGTTGATTTATTGTTCTACAAAGTAAAGATCAATAAATCCAAGAAGTTCTGTATGTATTTAACTAGTTTTAGCTCTGTAAATCGACCTTTGTTTTTATTTTGATGCACATACTCTATGGGAATATGTTTAGAATCAACAATAATCGGTCATTTCTCGGAACTTTTGACTTTCATATATTCGAAATTCCATCGTCATTAGTGTTCAATTTTGCGATGATCTATTGATATATATTAATTCTAATAGGCTAGAGCAATAGATGCTAAAATGGTATGAAAATTTCGATTCAGATTTAATTATATCAATTCGAGTCAAACCATCCCGAATGAAAATCTCATTGAATAATATTACTTTATCTTACAGAAATCCTGCAGTTTAGTAACATTTTCGACTAATAAAAAATCTAAATATCAAGGTTTACTGCGCAGGTACGTATGAAGCAGAATGTTAAAAAGAATATCTTCAAAAGCTTTCATGAAATTTCATTAAAGAATAAATAAGAATTTCAAAGAATATTGACGGTTAGAACTGTGTTTTTTATCAATGAAATAAACTCACTTAAATGTGATTAATCATCACGGTCCTTTGTAAAAATGTCGAAAGATAAAATGCCGAAGAAAAAATTATCAAAACAATCGAGTTTAGTCGTCGTATAAATTTTACTTTGATTGTAAATATGCATGTTGATCAATGAAATAATCAATTAATTTCGCATTCATGTGCACGGCATCTTGAACTTTTAGATATTGTTTTCGCTGAGTAAAATAATTCGGTATATGTTATGCATCTAGGTATTTATTTTTATCAAATAATTGATTACATGATTATATTTAAAAGTTCAAAAGATAATGCTTTTTTTCTCTTCATAGTTCACTTAAAAGTCGCATTGATAAAAAAGAGGCCATTTATTATGATTTCACATTCTAAACCAAACATGGATAAAGTAAATGAAATTCATTTAGTGTTTTCTGATATTCTTGATCGAATTATGTTCAATTCGATTATCTGTTGGCGCATATCCTTCTTATTTAGTCAACTTTATCAAGTTATGTAAATAATTTAGTTTTCTAAATGATGTCATTTGTGAAAATTAGAATGCAAGCTATGTTGAACTTGATATTTAGCTAAGCCGATGTATTGATGGTTTACGTGAACAAGATTTAATGGAATTTAAATCAAATGATGCTCAAAATCGTCTACACTGAACTAATCATGCTTGTTATTATCAAAAAATAGCTGGAGGTCTGTTAAGACTTGAGTGGTTTGAGCAGCTTATACTCATTTTCGTATATCAGAGTGATATGTTTTTGCGAAAGAAACCTTTTGTTACTTTTAACTCATCACATATCAATGAAAATATCCATGTAACTGTTCTATTTCAGATGGTAGCTGATCTTGATTATACTCGTTTTTTAAGTGAATCAGCTTTACGTCGACAGCCAAATGCAATTCGTGAAGCTGGTAAGTGTATATGAATGATTAAAAATGAAGGTCAATTGGAATCGTCTTAGACCCTCTCTACTGCTCTAAAGGAATTTTTTTCTTATAGATATTTTATGATGTTTTAAGAAATATCTCAAAAGAGTTCGAGTCCATTTTGAGATTTGATTAAAACATCAAATTTTTACATACTATGGGCTATTTGATTTCAGTCTGAATTTATCAAATAAAAATAATACTTGATTTCAAACTGAAACGTGAGTCTAGGAGTGAGGGAGGGGGGTGACTGAGGGTGTGGGTGTTGGTCTGGGACCCACACACACACCCACACCCATGGTGCGGGTGTGGGCGCGCGAGTGAGGGTGAGGGTGTGCTTGTGGTTTTGTGTACTATAGGCTTTAGTCCCCTGCACAGGGGACTAAGCGGGGACTAAGCTTTTTGTGGGGGGGACTAAGGGGGACTTTGCAGGACTAGGGGGGACTAAGGGTTTTTAGTGAGACTACGTAGTATCAAGCGAGAAAAGTTTGATTCGGAAGAAATTGGTGTGGTTTTTTTGATTTTGGAATTCAGTTTGAAATAAAAAAGCCCATAGACTCAATTTTTATTAGTAAAAAGCTCCATATTGCATTCAGGATATGAGATTTTGCTTAAAGCTTCTAGCTTTTCAGATAGAAATGCGGCCAATTTTCGTTGTGCCAAATGTTTCAGATTAAAATTCGAAGCTATACGCTTTCAGCAAACATGAATGTATATATTGACGACAACACTTTGACGTACCAAACATAGAAAATGTAAGAAAGTTGGAAAGGAACGTCTAAGGTGATTCCATTGTAGTCTACGCTGGATAAATATTGGACTTATAAAAGTTTCGATATCCATGATCGGTCTTCATATGTGTTCTCTACCGGAAGTCTTCTACTTCTATATATATATATATACCTATATAATACAATTCATTTAATATTTCAGCTCAATTATTTTCACAATCATGACCATCAACTATCAGTTTCGCAGCAGGAAACCCAAATAAATCGTCATTTCCGTTTAAAGAAGCGATTATCTCTATCATGTGAACTTGTTTATTTCTTTTTCAGTTCATAAAAGTGCTAAAATTGTTCTTTTTTTTACGTTAGAGACGGTACAACTATTCAATTAGATGCTTCTGCAATGACTGAAGCATTGCAATATTCACCTACACCTGGGTATCTATTTATTTCTATATCTAATTGTGATTCATTAGTTTCAATGTTTTTTTCATCAGGCAAGCAGATTTATTAGGATGGTTAAAAAAGCTACAAATTCGTTATCATTCTCCAATAGACTTTAATCGATATGACTTATGTATAACGAATGGTTCCAGTGAAGGAGTAGCCAAAGTTTTTGAACTTATTCTTAATCCGGGAGATGCAATTTTAATTGATTCACCTTGCTATCCAGGATCTTTAGACTTCGTACATAATTGAAAAACAAACCAAACGCTTTACTTGTTTTACTCATCTTTCTATTTAGCTTCTTGCATATGGTGCTGATATTATTTCCATAGAGACAGATTCAAATGGTATGAGTGCTGAACATTTAAATGAAACTCTTTCAAATTGGCCAAATTCAAAAGGTTTACCTAAAACTCTTTATACGATTTCAACTGGTTCTAATCCTACGGGAGCATCCATGAGTTTAGAACGCAAAATAAATATTTATGATGTAAAACGACGAAAAACAAAATTTTAAATCTGATCTGATATATTTATTTTATTTAGATTGCTAGAAAATATAATCTATTAATTATTGAAGATGATCCTTATTATTTTCTTCAATTTACGGTAATAATTAATAGATTCTTAAAAAAAAAGAATTATTATTCGTATGCACTTATTATAGAAACCAGAACCATCGTTCTTATCAATTGATACTGATGGACGTGTTATCAGACTTGATTCTATGTCGAAAGTTTTATCACCTGGGTAAGATTGAATGAATAACTGAAAAATAATACAAGTTTTCTATAGAATGCGTCTTGGTTTTGTTACTGCACCGATACCATTATGGCAAAAAATAGTCTATCATCAACAAGTAACAAGCATGCATGCAAGTGCTCTTTCGCAAGTAAAGTTTTAACAAAAAAAAATATAAAATGAAATTGTTAACCAAACTTTGCATGGCTCACCCATTAGATGATTCTATTGAAATTATTTGAAAAATGGAATTTATCAGGATTTGATGAACATTTACAAAGGTGAAATTTATCGATAAAGATTTTTCATATAATTATTTTTCATTATTTTATAGAATTATGAAATTTTATGAAAATCGAAAAATGCTAATGATCGATGCTATTAATAAATATTTGAAAGGTATAGTTACTTGAATAGTTTTTCACATATAAAATATTGATTTTCATATAATCACCGTTCATATTTAGATATGGTAGCATTTCATGAACCAAAAGCAGGAATGTTTATATGGTTAAAAATCTATGGTGTCGAAGATACCAGAAAATTGATTTATGAAAAAGCTCTTGGCAAAGAAGTATTACTTTTACCGGGTAGTGTATTTTTCGTTGATAAATCAAAAAATTATCCGTACGTTCGAGTTTCTTATTCGCTTTGTGCACTGGAACAAATTGAAATAGTAAGTCTACTTATTACTACTACTATTCATTATGAAATATATTTCCATTTCAATAGGGCATGGAACGTTTCAGTAAAGTTCTTCAAGAAGAATTAATTCGTTTATAAACTCGAAATCTTGAAGATAATAATATTAGAAACTTGCTTTTTTAATCTTCTATCCACTTATGAATCATTTAACAAAATTACAATAAAACCTTCACTTAAATGATTTTTATTTGATTACTTCTGTCAAGTGTGTTTTATATCTTTGAAATCATGCATCAGAAAAGGAATCACAATAACTTGATATTACTATTCAAATTCACTTTACTTGGCAAACACTTCGTTATGTTGCTTCCATAGTGATTTGATATTTATTCTCGTAGTGTAAGAGTGATAAGTTATGGTATAGAGCGAATCTTGACGGATTGAAGGTATGCATATTGGATGTGGGTATGGGTGTGGATGTGAGTTGGGTGTGGGTGTGGGTGTGAGTTGGGTGTGGGTGTGAATGATAAAGAGATGATCTAGAGTAAGAACCACACCAAACCCACATCCACACCACACATTCACACACCCACACCCAGCCACCCACACACACACCCCGCACCCATATCAACAGCTACACACCCACACCCACACCCACACCCACACATACACTTTGTTTACTTAATGAATAAATTTTTCATTTTTCGAAGGATTTATTCCTTTGAAACATTAATCGTACGTAATTTAGTGCAAAGGCATTCGAAACCATCTGAGGAGATCTTTGAGGAAGATCGAATCGCGTTGTGATGGCTGCAATCAATTCTTCAAACAATGGGATTTTTGCTGAATTTTTATATGAAACTTACCTCATTCTCAAGATACTTAAAAATATTTTTTATTATCGGTATGGTATTTGCGTATATATATCCTTTTCACTGATATTTTTCAAAATAAGAGCGAGAAGAACAGCAATGAATGTCATTACTTCCTATTGTCTCGACTTATTTGAATTCTTTTGAGCAATTGTATCGCGTCATTGAGCTCTTTGCTATCTTTTGAGTCGTGGAGTTTTAATTGATCGATGCATTTTTGAGCAAATTCAATTGCTTCATTGAATTGTCGACGTTTTTCATATGTTGTGGCAATGTTTTTATATGTTTCAGCAAATGTTTTGTGCTCTTTTGATAGTGCTTTTGATTCTATTTCTAAACATTTGAGTTGGTTTTCCAAAGCTAGATCATATTGTTTCATTTTATAATACATCGCACCAATATTATTATACAGGAATGCTAAAACAGGATGTTGTTTCGGCAAATGCTCGTGCTGCTGTTGGAGCGCTTTTAAAAACGATTCTAGTGCCTCTTGATATTTCTCTTGATGATGAAAAATATTACCAATACAAATGTACGTAACAGCGATGGACGAGGGATCCGATAAAATACGAGACTCAATAGATAACAGTTGTAGCTTCAATGCTTGGTTATATTGTGCGAAAGCTTCGTTCCAATTTTCTTCTCCACGATAAATATGACCAATGGTGTGTAATGTCTGAACTAATGACGGATCATTGGGCTGACACAAGTGACGACGAATATCTAAAGCTTCTTTATATAAAACTAAAGCTTTATCATCGTATCCCAATGCCATCTGTGTCTTAGCAACATTGGTGATATATGTGGCCTTTGTCAATGGATCGGGTGATTCTAAGTTGTTCAAAGTCTCCAAGGCTTTTTCATAGAATAGTAAGCTATCTTTGTATTCGCCTTGTTTGTAGTACATACTTGCTACATTAGCATTGCTGGCGGGAATTTTTCGGTAATCTTTGGCTTCACGCTGAGCATGAAGAACATCTTCGAAAAATCTTAATAGAGTGATTTGTATTTGTTGCGTTTCCTTTTGTAATTGTTCGTCTTTCTCACTGACAGTAAGTAAGCGAACCATCCAAATACCATCACTTGTTTTTTTGTCTGCTACATCATCGATTCGAAAAACAGTTCCGATTGAGAAAAGAACTTCACGTTCATTTTTAAAATCACTCCAACGAGATATATCCGCGAATGGGCGTTCCATTCGATCAGCATCGATTTCCATACAAAAAACAACAGATTCATTTTTGGAATCCTGTTTATCCAAAGCAAATTGTTTTGCTACATTTTCATCTAAACTAGTCGAAAGAAAACTATCAAATGCAATTAAATTCTTGATTTCGCCACGTATTGTTTTCTCAAAATCTTCCAAGGGCATATTTAATCCACGATAAACAGTAAAAACACGCGATTCTAACGATGGTTTGTATAAACTATGCATTTGTTCTAGATGCATATGCAGATCTTTGATAAAAAAATGAAACTTGTATAAGATCGATATATCTTGAGTCAAAAAAGCTTTGTTGAGCATTTTGTATAGAAATGTTTGTCGAGTGTACCTAAAAGACAAAGCATCTTTGACAGTTGGATTCCGATAGTTCAATGCAACCCAACTCTGTCATTTGTTATGAAACTGAATTATTAACATTTAAACAGATGAATAATAATCATATAAATATAGGCTAGTCTCAATCTTCGTGATACAGTAATCATAATGCAGGGCGAATACAGTGGTCGGAATATAGGGGTTTACAGATAAATATAGCTACTTTAGGAGCATTCTACGATTTTCGAACAAAGATCTCATATTACGGTATGATTTACACACAACTCAAACAAAACGCATTGTAAATGGTAGTAAACGATGAGAGACAGTATATATTTATAGTGGTCCGGGTTCGTGACCGCATGTAGAAATATGTGAAAGAAATATTTTGCATAAAAATGCACTGTTTGGCGAAAACACGTACGTTGGATACATATCGTAAGACTATGACCACTTGCACGATCAAATACTGCTCCGCTGACGGTTCGCACCTCACAGTGTACTGGTTGCTATTCCTGAAATTTGTATGGAGTTGTCACATTCCTAAACCCATCATATGTGGATGTTTTGAACCATTTCTTTGCTTGACTTCTGTTTTTATGCAATGGATACGGCATAAGGAACGATACCATTCGCATTTTGCACTTTTATTTTTTTCTTCAGATAACTAAATTGTTTTTTCGACTAACATATTCATGAATATTGCCCACTAATTGTGATCGTTCTTAATTTTGTGAAATGCATACGAGATTTTGATTAGCCTACGACAATTTGTTAAAATATCGGGAAATCATGACCTGTCAATGTAATCTACAGCATGTATTTACTTATCTCAGACTTGAAATATCTGGTAAACTCCCCTCAGAATAAAAGGCCATGGCCTTCTATTATGGAAATTCATATTGCTTCTGCAAAAGAGGCCTTCTATTGTGGGCTATTTTTTGCTAAGATTTACCTAAAAAACCAAGGATTTTTGAAAAAATTTTCTGGCGTTCAAAAAGGCACTTTTAGAAGTCAAGTTCCGTAAAACCAGTTTTTTTTACTAGAAAAAAAGTAATTTTAGCTACAAAACCTTGGTTTTTTACTAAAAAACCGAGATTTTAAGTACTAAAATATAAAAATCCACTGGATTTCTAAAAAAAAGTTTCTGGAAACCCCATGGCCTTCTATTATGCCTTGTGAGTTTTTTTTCTGGGGTGACCTTCTAATGAAGGTGGCCTTCTAATATAGGGTAGCCTTCTATTCTGGGGAGGAGTTTAGGCGCTTTTTTTGTCCTCACATAAACAATGAGTCGACTGAATATATCGAAATGATGAATTTGGAATGTCTCCATCTGAAATTTTAGCTTGATATGAATAAATGCACTCTGTAGAATATATTTCGAGAAGCATGGTTTTTCAATATTTTAAAATATTGGCGTAGTTCATTCAAAACTTCATATGAATTGCGAAAAATTACGAAGGATCACTTTTATTGAACAAAATACATGGTTGTACAGAAAATTAAGTCAGGAATATGTTTGTTGAAAATACAATCTGTTTGATCTGAACAAAATGAAAGTGCAAAATAAAAATGGTGTCATTCTTTATGTCGCACTCGTTATTGGCTTACATTTTGATGGACTCAAATATTTTCTGAATTCATGACGTTATCATCAAATGATAACAGAAAAATTGGTTCGTCTTATTGGTTACAGTTGCACGGCCTACCTTTTCGACGTTTTTTTCTCGTCTGCAAATAGTTCAGTTCGAAGAAAGTTTCTCGATTTACGAATCTCTGATCCCATCTATTCCTTCCCCCCCCCCCCCCATATTTACTAACAATGTTCGAACCAAATGAGAGTGTGTTGCTGCTGCATTGCGATGATTTTTGAAGCAATCTGTCTTTACCGTCATGGACATTCGTAATATGTACTAATAAGCGGAAGCTGCTAATGTTTTTAAGTGATCGTATTTCGTCTCTAAGTGTTGACCGTTCTCAAAATGGATAAATGGCCTTAAAATAAGGAAATCCACAGTTCGTCAACGAGGTCTTAACATGAATAGTATTTGACGAGAGCATTCAAAGTTTGTCTTACCACCAGATTGCTTTGCCAGCATGATATTCAATTTTCAATTCCTCAATGCACTTGAGTTGAGCCGGACTGGATTTATATACGCTGGAGCAAAAGTCAGCGAGTTCCAATCTTGCATTATTATTATATTCCATAGTAAAAAGTAGATCACGATGAAGTTGTGAACAGAGAAATTTCACTTGATTTTTTTCGTCTGCTGAGGTTCCCGATGTAGTAGAAATAGGTAGAAGATTTTTCAACGCTTGTTCAGTATCTTCTTTCAAACGAGCACATAACGGATCGATTTCGACGAAGATGGCGCGTACTTTTTTGGAGAGTTGAAGTAATTCTGTATGTTTGATTTGATCACGACAAAAGATATAGATAGAATTCAGTTTAGAAGAGTCAACGATTTGATTCATAGAAAAAAGTTGCTTTCCAAGTTCGCCAGATACGATCAAATAAATTTGCTGATCCTGAACTTGTTCCATGAAATCCATAGCTTCATTAATTGTACGGCAAGTGACTAGCGAGTTGACTATAGCACGAAGCTTTTGTTCAGAATCAACAGTATCGTGGTTCTTCTTGATAGTTTGATCCAGCCAGATTAGAACGAAACTTTCAGCCTTACTCTCGATTGTTGACATTGACGTTGAATTTGCATATTGCATTTTAGCTTTCGTCTCTCTATCGGGCTCTGCTGATGAGAAAAAAAACTCGTCAGTGTGATTTTCAATGAGAACTTTTGTGAGAAAAAAAGGAGTGTTGCAGAATCTTTTTGTGGGCTCTGCGGCTGAGTAAAATACAGAACCCTCACAATGACTCTGACTGTAAAACGGATTGTAAGAAAAACTGAGGAAACCAAGCTTGATTTTTCACCAAACATAGTTCTGCCATGCGTATAAGGTATAAAATTACTTAAGTGGTTTTTTCTTACATCTATACCGTTATAACTCTACACTTATCAGAGCTCGGATTGGTACTTGTATTGTATTTGGTATGGGTGTGGGTATGGGCGTTGGTGTGGATGTGGGTGTGGGTGTGGGTGTGGGTGTGGGTGTGGGTGTGGGTGTGGCACTTCCTAGTAGAAACTCACCCACACACCCCACACCCACAGCCAGCTGACGTATGCGATTTCTTACGATGTTGCCGGAGCGTCGTTTATAACTACTGTAAACTGTGACATTAATTGCTGTTGTGGACAAGAATATTTACACATAATTATCCGATGTTGAAAAAAATGCAGTAGAAATTTCTGCTTTTATATATTAATAATGACATAGTGAAGGCGGAAACAGACTTGGAACCGGTCGAGTTTTTTCTGACCGGACCAGACCGGCCGGTTTGACATCTTCGCCCGGACCGGACCGGCCGGTTTACATTTGCGATTATACCGGTAAAAAACCGGCAAAAAACCGGCCGATTTTATGATATAATTTGACTGGTAAAAAAACCAGATGTATGTATTTTTTAAGATATGATGGATAAAAGCTCAACTAATGCAATGAGTTTCAATATGCCTATGATTGTGTAAAAGAAACGATGTTTCAGTGAGATATGAATGAATAGTCTTCATTATATTACAGATATTTGGATCCTATGATGTTAGTATGAACGAAGATGATCACTGAACATAAATCATTGTTTAATACAAATAATACTGGTCTATAATTAGCCAAACTCTGAGGAAAAGATACCAGTGCTGCATACCCTTCAAAAATTTCTTTTGCATCATTTTCATTTATTCTTCCGACTAAAGAAATATCGTTTAACCACCTTTCACAATTTCCTTTAATATTTTTTATTAAAATAAATTGCTTTAATTTTAATTTAGCTTCAATTTGACTACATTTCAAGTTATCAGGATCAATCATGATTGTATTGCTCATGAGAAAACTTTTTTTTGTTTGAGAATTGTTTTACTTCACCTTTTTTGTTCAATTTATTTATTTCACGACGTTTTGAAGGGCATATTCTTCTTCGACAGGTTGTTATAAACAAAATAAAGATAAATTGATTTACAAATAAAGAGCACACGTATAATTATGTAAATATATAAGTACGAAAATTGAACTCTCCCTTTTCTTTTTCTTTTTAATTTTCAATAGTGGAATGAACGTCAACGAGACTGTAACACTGGAACAAACAGAAAATATATTTCCTCTTTTCTTCTTCGTCCGTTCCACTCTTGAACATGAAAAAGAAAAAAACAAAAGAGAGAGTTGAGTTAATTTTTGTACTTATCTATAGAGAGACAATTATACATATGTTCCTCATTTATGAATCAATTTTATCTTTATTTTATTCGTAACAACCTGGCGATGAATGACGTGTCCTTCGAAATGTCATGAAATAAATAAATTGAATAAAAAAGCAAAGAGTAGAACAATTCTCAGATATATACTATGTCCTTCCTAATAATCACAAAATAAGAAAAATTATATCTAAACAATAAGAAACGATACACTAGCCATCTCTCATCTAGCAAAGAAAAACAATAAATACATCAAAAGAGAATGTAAATTATTCAATAAATATAAAATTGATTTTTGAAGATACGAATTCTTTTTGTTCATCACTTTAATATAAGACTGCAGTATAAAGTGCAAATATACCGCTGCTTATTGACTGAAAACAAATGAACAATAAAATTCGGGATTAAACATTCGGGATTGTAAAGTGATGTAAGATTAATGCAGTACTGATTTCATATAATCTCTTTCTCATCTCTCATACTTAAATTTTTAATTATCAACCCGATATCTTTGTCTGTTATAATGTACGATATCTATAAAACAATGAAACATTATCCTCTTAAAATGATAAAAAAACCGGTACAAAACCGGCAAAAACCGGCCGGTCTCGAACCTTCGACCGGCCCGGCCCGGAAAACCGGCAAACCGGCAAACCGGGCCGGTCCGGTACCGGTTTACCGGTTCGGTTCCAAGTATGGGCGGAAACAGATGATAAAATTTATCTCAAAAGATTAGAAATACTATATATCCCCGGACCAAAATAAGTGGTACGCATAGTCTTTTCAATTTGATAATCAATACATTGCAGATCAAAGGTCATATAAAAATCATATATGGTCAGCAGTAATATTTAACTATGATCCAAACATCAGCTGCAGACTGCAAGTTTGCTAAAAGAAAAAAGAAAAATTTCTGCCGTGTTCTATAGTGTGAGTGTAACAGAAAAGTGATCTCACAAGGGATATTTCCAAGTGATATCTCAATGTAGATAAAAACCCTAAAAGCGTTCGTGAGACTAGGCCGTGATTCTCGAGTTGTAGCAATTTTATTGAATTTTCAAGTTATCACACGGTATTATTAAAAAAAGCTCAACAAGGAATTTCCGTCTGAAAATTTTTCGAATAATAGATATCATGCTCCTTATTATAGAATAAACGTTTCAGCTCAAACGGATGAATTTTTCTTAAGATACGGGGTATCTCAAAAATGAATTATTTTCAGAACTTGCGACAAAGGAGTGGTTTTAACAAACGTATTATCTCAGAAGTGAATCATTCTTTGTGGCTGAAACTTTCAGGATGTAACGAGGAGCATGAGATCTATGATTGGGGAAATTTTCAAGCGGAAATTCCTTGTTGAACTTTTTTATAATACTATGTCATAACCTGAAAATTCAATAAAATTGCTATCACTCGAGAATAAAGGCCCAGTCACACGAACACTTGTAGCACTTTTATCTACATTATGAGCGCTACCCATGGACATAATATGAAGGCAAACGGAGGGTATCATTTGGCAATATTACTCGTGAGATCAATTTTTTGTTACACTCATACTATAGTACATGACAGAACCTTTTCTTTTTTCTTTCAGCAAACTTGCACTCTGCAGCAGATGTTAGGATCATACTTAAATATTACTGCCGAGCATATATGATATGAATATGACCTTTAATCTTCATTGTATTGATTGTCAAGTTGAAAAAACTAGATATACCACTTATCTTGCTCATCGGGATATATAAATGATAGAATTACTGTAGTTTTATAGTTATTTATCATATTTATTATAAATAAGCTATGTGTTCTGGATATGTTCTGAAATAAATAGCACTTAAGCGATATAGGCAAACTGAAAATGCTGAAAAGAAAAGAAAATTCATTGAATCTCGATATTGTATCTAGATAAAAACATCGTTAATCATCGAGAAAAATCATTCAATTAGTACAATAATGTATCTTGAAGTAAAAGAAAGAGAAAATATGCGATGAAATAGTTTTGTCGAATGCGCCATAAACTATATTTAAAGGACACATCTTGTGCCGAGATTGAAAAAAATGTTTTATAATAATTATATGGTGAACCATATTTTCTCTGTCAAACAATTTTATAATTCCTTATTTTGACTTTCAGTATCTTTGAATTAAACACTTTTTTATAGTTCAGGATTATTGTACAGAACCTCGTTGATTCAGCATCACTTGTTTTTTCTCAGAGTTGCAAAAACATATCTTTTCAATTGATTGATAGAAAGACTACGAACCTGTTGGATTGGAATAAGCGAGCGATTCGGTCGTATTGTTTGGTTCTGAATTATTTGTCGATGATTTCATCTTATCGTTTTCAGCAGTTTCATTCGGTTTCGTCTGTGGGAGTAACAATTTTAAATAGCTGGTCAGTAGTTGTTCCATTCTAAGACTGGCTGCTGATGAAACCTTTGCTAAAATAAAATAAACGAACGTATCTTTGGTCAATCAATATTAAAAATTCCTCTCGAAAGAGATGCTTGCTTTTTTTGTCTTCATTCATGATTTTTGCGCTAACGATTTGATCGGTTTGCTTTAATTTTGTTGTTGCGTCTTTAGGTGCCTAGTTGAAGAGATCACTTAATATGACAAAAATATCAAGAATGACAAATTGACTATACTTCTATATCGCCAATCGATTGATTATCCTAGAAACAATTGATCAATTAACACGTTTTATTCATCAAATTATCTTTCTCACTTGTTGATTAATTTCTTCTCTGTTGACATTTTTTGGTCCTTGATTGTCTATCAATGTCTAAATCAAGTCAATGATGATGGTCATATGGTATTATTCAATTCTGATGTGATTACTTCAGCTTTGCTTGAGTCTTTGATCTGATTGTATTTATTGGAAGTGGTATTTAGTAATGGCGTCTGTTCGGTATTATCTTTCGTCGTAACTGTAACTGGTTCAGACTTAGTTAATGGGCCAGAAACCAATTTGGTAAGCGTTTGCTCGTCTACCGTATCTTTGGTGAACATCGTAGACTGCTTGAATGGACTAGTGGTTACTGAATAAAACTCCTCTTTGAAACTCACCGATCGAGAAACTGATTGAGCACTCATAAGTCTAATATGATTGACATCATTCTGTTGAATTTCATTCGAGAAAAATTTCATCAATTCATGAGATTGACAACTAATTGAAATTCATACGTATCAGTGAACAAAAGTCGAGTCGATCAATAATGTCTTACGTCTCACATGGTATTCCACCCGTAATCGACAGAAGTTGACATGAACTTCGTCTTGTTTGAAAATGAGATTGGTTAACGAAACCTTTTTCACAGCAGACAAAAATGTGTTGATCAATGATTCCATTGATATAGATAGTAATAGCAAAATGATGATCAATCAAACGATACGATTTGAAAGTGAATTCATCTAGAAAAGGGTTGACAGCCATCGCTAATGAATACCGATAAATACTTTACTACCATTGGGTTTTAGGCACCCTTTGAAAACCGACTTAGTGCCAATCATAGTGTGAGATTGAAGAATTAAAATTTCATCAGCATAAATTTTAAACTTATAAGGACCATTGGATATCACTATTTGTGGTCCAAGATACATCATTGTTACCGCGCAAGAATTGCCAGGAATACTTGCAGATGTATTCTAGAGCAGCCAGTGATAAATGACGAGAAAAATCTTTCATTTATTTTATCTTACGTCATTCGATGATGACGGTTCTTTCGACTTGTTCATAGAAGAGTTTTTTGCAGATCGATCAACAGCTAAAACTCTAGAAAAATTTTTTGCTAATATAAACCATTATTCGCCGCATCTTTCACATTTACTGTTTATTCTCAATCGTAGTCATTGGTTCGTGATATATCTAAAATAATATGAATGATAGAAAAACAGACAAATATGTGAGTAGTCTTGAAAATCAATGTAAGTCAGTTGATCGACATTTATTCAATCCTATGCCGATAAAACTTGCTTGAGCCATTGTTTTTGACGAATAATCTCTAATTGAGCTTGATTTTCTTTTAATTCTGGATGATTCTCTGAGATCATTCTTAAATATTCGACTGATTTTTCTGCACATGCCACAGCTTCATCGTAGTCACCGATACGTTCATAAGCAGTTGAAAGATTATAATAAGTGACAGACAATGGATGTGGTAATGGATTTGGCAATTTAAGCTGAAGATCCAATGTTTTTTTATAGTACTCCAATGCTTCCTTGACTTCCTTTGTGCGCCAAAAGCAGGTGGAAATTTTCTGAAAAATCGAAATCAAACGTTTTGTATTGTCTTTCATCGACATTTTCTCTAGAATAATCGCTGCTCGTTTTAGATGTTTTGTTGCTTCAGTATAATTCTTTTGTTCTATATAAACTGCACCAATATTTGCCGAATATGTCGCTACAGCATCTATGTCAGGACTTGATGCTTTTAATTGACATTCAAGAGCCATCTCATAAAATTTAATTGCAGATTCATGATGATCATCTTGATAGAACATACTACCAATATTGTTATAACTAGATGATAACACTAAATGATTATAAGGTAAAAATAATTGAAATGCACGTAACGATTTAAAGAACTGATAACGTGCTGCTTCAAAATTTCTTCTAGCTTCATCGACATTGCCTAAAAGATGATGTGCAGCCGCTAAACTTGTCAATAATGTTCCATCTCTTTCAAAAGATTTATCTTGGTAAATTGATTCAGTAAGATAATCAACTTCCCAATAATGATCAGTCTCTAGAAGAAGTTTTGTTAATTGCAGAATGACCACTGGTGCTTTCATTTTTTTTCTTAAAAATTCAGTTAGTTGTTGAAAATGAGAATCATCACGTGGAACAGACTCTAAGTTTACTGTATGAACTTCATTCTCGCTTTCATCCATGGAAACTACACGAAAAACAGTATCGATATTGATCAAAACGTCGATTTTGCAATTAGAGCAACGCAACTGTTCAATATTAGCTGCACAGTCGGATTCAAGTCGAATTGAAAAAACAAGATATCGTTGTGTGTCTTTACTTTGATACTCCATTAATGTTGGTCGTTCGAATGTTGCGGGAAGAAATGAACGAAATAAAACTAATCCATTAACATTTTCTTGAAATTTTCGAATGGTTTCTTGTTCGATATCTAAAATAGTATAAACAGTGGTCGGTTCTTTGATAGCAATTGATTGGATTTGTTTATGAAGACATTGAATAAAATAACGCATTTTAAATAAAAGATCAATTTCTTGTGTACGAAATGCACGTGATAAAATTTTAGCCAAGAAGCAATGGCGTGTATACCATTGAATACTATATGTGTCGATAAAGGATTTTTCAAATTCATCTATCTCATGGACTTCATCTTGATTATGGGCATAGTGAATGCGACAAAATGTCAGCATATCTTTTCTTAAATCACTTTCATCATCTTGACAAAGAATCGTTTCTTTTAATAGTTGACAGTAAGTAAATGGCAGATCACCTGTACTATCTTTCGATGTGATTTCCATTGAGATTACTCGAGAAGAAAAATGACATAAGGTTTTGATTAAATGATCACAAATTGATTCAATATTTTGATAAATTTCAATGACTTTCTCATAATTATTGATCGATTCAGGTGGCTGTGTCTGTTTCGATAGGAAATAAATTGATTGAATAGATTTATGCTCTTGAAGCACGGGAAGAACTGCTTCGGCTTGATTAAGAGACATCACAACAATGAACTTTTCTTCTGCACATGCTGATAGCAATGTTGCTAATGTGTTTGAATCATTCATTATACGTATAAAATTTACTGTAGAACGAAGAAGACTTAGATCTTTCTCTTTATCTTGATCGATGTATAGAATGGTAAAATTCTCAACATTGCCAACGTGTCGAGGTGGAATTGTTTGGCTAAGTTTAGGTTTTGATAAAGCTACAATAATGAAGTTGATATCAAAGAGAAATCATTCGAAATCACTAGACAATTATACCTTGTTGCATGATGTCGTTGACGTATTTAAGCAGAGTAGATTCATTATCAGCTGACTCGACTTGCATTCTGGAAACAGAAACTGATGGGTCTATGACAAAAGGTGAATATCTTTTTTGTCCCCTATTTTCTCAGATCGAAAAATTGTCAAAGGAACAAGATGATAGTTACCTTTTTGGGTAGTGGTTTTATGAACAGTCGATAGCGATGGTGGCAGAGAAGGAGGACCAGCTGCAGCTTGAGGTTGATGCGAAACAGCTGGTGGAAGCGGAAGTGATTGAATTTTGGGAGTTGAGACAGACTTTTCAGGAACTTTTTTCGTGTCTATAAGGAGAAGTCCTCGACTATCGTTATTATCATTACGAACTACCTGTGGATGATGATGGGGGATCAACTGAGTGCTAAAATTTATCGAAATAAACGTTTAAATTCTGATTTTTCAGTGGTTCTTATTACCTCTGATGGTAATGCATGTATCACTTCGGACGGTTTAGTCTTTTCAGTCGACTTTTCAGATGCTTGAATAAAAGACAGCAAAGTTTTGTAGTTCTCCGATTCGAATACTTACCAACAGACTGATCATCGTCTGCTTCACTTTCTTCACTGGTTGCACTCTGAATAAATAACATTACTAGTAATTAACAATTTTGCGATGCTCTACCTTTGATTCTAGTTCATCTAACGACTTTCCAACTGTAGCTCGAGCTACGAAACTGAGTCACACTGTAGCATCTCACAAAAAAATCTTTACCTAGTTTAAAATTATGAGTAACGAACAGTGTTGGCTTACTCAACATCTACGATAGCAAAAACAGTAGGACTTGCTCTGTTGAGTCGCATTTTCTTGAGAATCTTACCTTAGTGGGAATTCCCGTTTCATCATCAGGTGATTGTGACAAATCGATGCTATCACGACATCTGAAATTTTGTGTGAATACACTTTTGATATTTGTTTTTTTCGCCTACTTCGCACATGATGTGTATTGTTCAACAGTTTCTATCCAAAATGAACTGTCGCCGTCGTCAATTCGGCCACCGTCACGATACAGACTTTCACAACACGCTGAAATCGTTGTATCAAGAGAACCATTAATTTCAAGTTTCAAATGAAAACGATCATCAACTGAGCGTTGGGATTTAAAGGTGAAGGAATCTGAAACAAGAAATTGAATGTTCAGAAGAAAATGAAACAAACAATAAATTTACCATCCATCTTAAGAAAACCTTTAAACACAATCCAAGTAGAACCATTATTAGCTACTTGAAAAATCGTCACTTCATCACGTCTTGAATTATGCGCTATAGAAGGTAAAGTTGGATTCGATCGATATCTCATAGTTATGAGACAAGAACATTGATTATCTAAAGTTCTTGGTCCAATCAAAATCCTCTATACATAATTACAACTCATGCTTGCGAAGAAGTATTTCAATATTTATAGAAATTCTTTCTCACTTCTGGATAGGTAGATTCAATTCTTTGTTGATTCTGGTTTGACAAAGAAATCTAGAGTAGAACGAGAAAACAAAATATAAATAAACATTCACTAGTATTGTATCGAAGGAAATGACTTACACGAGATGGAACTACAGATGATATTCGATAGCTGTTAGGACCCAATGTCTCTCTAGAACAGCTAAAAATATCCATTGATCGATTAGCAATTCTGAAAGAATCTTATCACTTAAAACAGGTTTATGGATGCAAAGGGATAAATTAAAAGATGTTTTTGTCGTTCGAAATAATTTACTTGCTATTTTCCGTTGAAGGTTGCAATTGTGAAATGGATAGAACCGTTCCAGATGAAACTGAACATCTCTGACCAAGAATGAATAAAGATTTACCCGTAAATCTTTCCGATGATTCGGCTGAATGAGTCTTTTTTTTTGCCGATTTTGATAGCCAATGATTCCTAGATATTAAAATCAAATCAAAAAGATAAGGAAGATGCACAAACCAATCAGTTAAGTTCGGATATTGAGCCTTGTTTTCACTGGGACGACGTTTTTCATGGATCGGTACTACTTGTTCGAATTGATTGAACTAGAAATCATTTTATTCGTCTTGTTTATAGATACGAAAAATAAGTTTACTGCTGTTTCGCTATCGAGAATAATAGATGGTCGAGGATTCATCGGTTCTCGTCGTCGAGATAATCGAACTGAAGCCATTCTCAATTGAAATCGAAAATCGATCGATTGATCTAAAATCAGGAGTAAATATTCTTCAAAAAATCTCCATAAAATATTTATCAAAATGAATCGATGAATAAAAATCACACATATACGAAAATATCTATGATAACTATTTCTAGTTTTTGTTGGTTTATGTTTTGGCAAATAAACTTTTCATCCAAATTTTTTGTTCTAAACGTTGAAGATATTTTCTTTGCATTTGTATTTCTTCATCATCTGCTTGTCTAGTTAAAAGTAAACGTGTAATGGCTTTTTCCACCGCTTCTTTTGCTTCGTGCAATTGTCCGAGTTCCTCGAATGTTGTTGCCATGTTATAATAGGTTACTGCAACGGTTGGATTTTCATCTGAATGACATTTGAGTTCAATATCAAGACATTTCTGATAATTTTCTAATGCTTCTGAATATTGATGCAACTTATATTGAGCTCCAGCAAGATTATGATATTTTGCAGCTACATCAGGATGATCATTATTCGGATGAAGTTTTTGTTTAATTTGTAAATCAAGTTCAAGATAGCTAACGGCTTCTTTGTATCTACCAAGTTTTATAAGAACCGAGCCAACGTTACCTACGTAAGCAGCGACTGAATCCAGATCAGGATCGGTCGAACTCTTTTGAATTTCATAGGCCTTACGATGATACTCTAATGCTTGTTCATTCAAACCTTGTTTATTATAGATACTTCCAATATTGTTATAGGTTGGTGTTAATCTCACATCGTCACCAGGTAGAACACGTAAATAGACTTTTAAAGCATTTTGAAGATGACTTAACGCTTGTTCATAATGCTTTCTTTCATAATAATAAGTTCCTAATGAATGAAGTAATCCTCCAAGAGTTAAGTTTGTTGCTTCATCTTCCACAGCTTGAGGATCGTCGATTAACATTGAACAAAAATGTTCCATATAACCCGTTAATTCTCTCTGTTTCATCAATTTCACCATGCGTACTAATGGAAAAGGACCATGTACAGCATCACGTAAACCTTTTGTTATCAGTTGACCAGCTTTAAGAATTTCATCATTGCTCGTTAATTCAGCAGTAAATGCTTCTTCATCAATCGGTTCAACTTTATCAACACGGAATATTGTTCCAGCTGTCAAAAGAACTTCATTGGGTTTTGTTGCAACGTCATGCCGAGAAACATCGGTTCCTAAAGCAATCTGAAAATGGACCAATTTCGAATCTGTGTTCGTGGGAGAAGGTTCGATTTTTGATTGGTTTTTATTAACCAAAAGAAATTCATTAAATGATAACAATGCGCCCTGGTTTTTTTTCATCTTATTGAAAAGATCCTTTCGAATTCGAAGTGTTCGATGGACAGTCAATACGCTTGTATTAATAGGCGATTTCAATTGACAGTGAAGATGTTGAATAAAATATCGAAGTTTAAATAAAATATCCGGATCCAAGACTCGAAATGCTCGTGTCATCATTTTGTATAAAAAGGTTTCGTGCCGTAAATACCAATGAATAGCATCAGCTGGTTGAAAATTATTTTCAAATTCATCAATCAATTTTAATTGAATAATATTATCAGCATATTCTTCACGACAAAAATCGATCATTTCTTTTTTTAGGTTTCTTTTCTCATCGGTTTCTAAGAGAATATCTTTTAATGCTTGAACATAATTCAGCGTACTCATTCCAGCGTAATCTGCAGGGATCGAGCAGATGCTTGTTAAGTCATAAGTGAATGATTGAAGATCGTTTTCTAGTTGTTTACAAAATCTGGTGATATTAGAAAAAGATCCTCGATAAAATTTCGAATCAAATTGATTTTTCTCCGATGAATCAATGACATAAATCGCGAAAAGTAGAGGTTCATCTTGAATAGGTTTTGATAAATTCTCCATACTGTTTTTCGAGAGTATTAAAATAACTCTTTCATTGACAATTTTCTTGAGAAATTCAATGGATTCTTTCGAATTAATATCATCAAAAGTAAAACCCAAATTAATCACGCCACGTAGAGTTTGTTGTTCATCATTTGAAATTGGAAGATGATTTTCGAGAATATAACAGAAATTCTCCACACTCTTTGGATGACGTTTCATTTTTGACGATTGATATTGTTGTGTTGATATTCTCATATCTAAATCATACGAAAACAACTGCGGTTATTGAGAATAAAATTCATATACAGCATACTTTGTTTGAAATGAGCTGCGAGCTTTTGTATAAATCGATCAAAATCTATTCCACCATCAGTGGTAGTGGTTGTCTCGGTTTCATTCGAAGCTTGTGGGTTATCTTCAGATTTTTCTGTCAATGTTTGATCTAAACAAAGTATTCTATACGCATATGATGCGTTATATAAGTTTTCAGGAAACTCAATTGTTTTTCGGACACTAAACCGATTTCTGGAAAGTAGATTTGATTTCCGGAAATCGAATTTACTTGGCGGAAGGAAATTTACTTTCCGGAACCTGCACTCAGTTTCCCTAGAATGCGGCCATGGACATAACGGATATAATCATACGATGCCCTATATGAGTTTCCAAGATACTCCACAACTTTTCTGACAGCAAATGAATTTCCAGAAATCGACATGGACTTGCTGCAGACTACATAAATTTCCGAAGACAAAAAAATGCACCAGCGGAGCAACTCAAAGAGAATCTCTCTCGATGACGGTACGAGGAAAAGATTCACGGGGAATCTCTCTCGATGAGAATGGGGTAGAATGTCTGTTTTGATGAGTCTGGCATTTTTGACTTCGCTCATAATGTTCAAAATGCCCTTTATCGCCATTATGTCCAATATGTCGATATTCTTTACTTGGCAACAAAGTGGATGATAATGATTTGCCTGAAAACTAATACAACGCATCGAATTTTTATAGGACTTTAAGTTTGAGAAGTTATTATTCGTACCTGTTGCTTGAATAGTTGAAACAACCGGAGTTTCTTTCGTATGGATTACACTTGATTGGATTGTTGTACTTTCTGCTGATTGGCCTGGCTCCAAGAGATTAGGATTAACTGTTATCATTGTCTCTAAATATTGATATGACTATGATAAGATCTCCAGAGTGATTTCCGATTGTTTCCACAAACCTGTATGATGGACGTGAGACGCTTCTACTGACTTTGGGCTTTTACACTTCGAAGTCTGTGCATTGAGAATGAAATATTAACATTATTCATATAAAATCACGATTCATTTACTTTCTTCTGCTGTGAATGTTTGTTGGCTGACGCTTTTTCTTCGATATGATCATCTATCAAATCAAGTAGACAAAACACTGATTTGGTTACAGTCAATCACATTAGATTAACCTGTCGATGATGGCTTCGCCATGTTGTTGGATTCATCATGATATTGAGAGAATTTTTTGTTTCTCTAAAATAATAAAATGTGCTCTGAGGAATATATTCGATATAAAACTTGAACTCACATGAACTAATAATGTATTTTTAGCATTATTCAACAGTAGTTTATCCGCATAATCTTTTCGACATCTGAAACAATAAACTAAAATTTATTTTGAGCACATAATAATCAACTAATGTACTTTTCACATGGATTTGCTTTTTGAATATCTTTAAAGAGAAACTTTTTCTGATCATTGTCATTTGAATTTATTTGGACACATTTCAATTCGCAACATTCGCTTATTACACTATCGATTAATCCTTGCACATAGAAAGCTAATGACAGACTGGATGTCGGTCGGCGTTGGGATTTGAATGAAAAAGTTTCTAGAGAAGATGATGGTTTTCTATTTATTTTACTCCTTAACATTCGTGATTACCGCCTTTGTTTAAATATCCTCGATACACCAGCGAAGTTTCACCACTACTATGTCGTTGCATCACAATGATTTCTTCACGACTGGCTTTTTCCGCAGCGACTGTCGTTGTCGATGCGTAAGACATTGTTATCTCACAGGCCAGACGTTCTTCAATAGATACATTTGACTGATTCGACTAGAATAAAATAGGAAATTTGTAAAAGATGCGATCACCTGTATCTTTCACCAGTGAGTAGCTCAGTTCGAGTTAGGAACGTAGGGTATGGGTGTGGGTGTGAGTGTGGGGTTAAGACAAGGTTGAGCTACAAGCTCACCCAGACCCCACACACCCACCCCACACCATCACCCACACCCCACACCCATACCCACACCCACACACACCCACACCCACACACCCACACCCGCACACCCACACCCACCCACACACCCACACCCGCACATCCACACCCACCCACACCCTGCACCAACCCACACCGACCACACCCACACCACACTCCCACCCAAAATTTTCACATATGGTAAAAATAGTGTATTATACGTTGCACTTACCTAAACCTTCTCAGGGTGTCAATTGCGGCCCCCGGTTTCCGACAGAGCCGGACACATTTCAATGCTCTTTCGGACCTTTTCCAACAGGTTTCTGCATCTTTTCCGCGGAAACTCGCCAGAAAATACTAAGAACGTGGCAGCAATATTCCGGCTCAGAAACCCATCGTACCGAAAAAGCTCATTATACGACAGAATTCAGAATCCAGAAACGACCGGAAACAGCCTCGTACCCTGCAGAAAATTTTCAGTAAACTTGCGGAAAGCGGCAACGATAAAGAATCCAAATTAAATCAATAGGAACAAAACAGGAACAACCACGGAATTTCTTCGCAACTCCAAAGAACCCGCCGAGAATCATATATTTTTCAGCCTCCGAAAACACATCACAATCCGTAACCATCCCCTTTTAACCTACATTATCGGGGGAAGCGGGGGGGGAGGGCGTCCATGTGTCTCCATGTCGATCAAAAGCTGAGCAGTACGGATGCTGCTATCAGTAGGGGTGAGAAGTTATTGTTATTTTTTGTTATTAATAACAATAACAATAACAAAAAAAGTTATTGTTATTAATAACAAAAAAATAACAAATAACTTTTTTTTTCGAAAAATCTTAGTTATGCTTTGTTACTATGTAACAGTATACCAGTTCTATTTGCTCATTATTGTCCAATTGCTCGATGATGTTACTGACTGCAATCTCCGTTAGATAGCCTATGAAACGAGAAAAATCCTAAAAAGATCTTTTCAAGTATCTTGCTCACCTACAGGTAAAATTTACTAATCCGTTTACGAGGAACGTTTCCTCAATGTTCGATTGCTTCTGACTTGATGTTTTGGTCAAATAAAAGTCTTTGCGAAATGAGATTCTAGGTGCCATTTTTCGAGTTATGATCTGTACAATCTTTCTAGACATTTTCTCATCTCCCAAAGGCTTATATTTGACCAACGCATCAAGTCAAAGACAATTGAGCATTGAAGAATCGTTCCTCGTAAAGCGATCAGTAAATTTTGCCTATAGATGAGCAAGATACTTGAAAAGATCTTTTTAGAATTTTTCTCAGTTTTATAGGCTATCTAATGGAGATTGCGGTCAGTAACAACATCGAGCAATCCGACAATAATGAGCAAACAGAACTGGTATACTGTTACATAGTAACAAAGCATAACTAAGATTTTTCGGAAAAAAAAAGTTATTTGTTATTTTTTTGTTATTAATAACAATAACTTTTTTTGTTCTTGTTATTGTTATTAATAACAATAACAATAAATTCACACCCCTAGCTATCAGTGAGCGGTGATGGCGTGACTTTCCGTGCCTGTACAACAAGATAACGACACCCACCAACATACAACTAACCAAATCCATCGACAGTGACCCACATCCACCGACAGTCGAGCTCCGACATCCACCTACACTCACTGACATCAGCCCCAAGCCACCGACATCCAGCCACACCCAAGGACACCCACCCACCGACATGAACCGCAAAAAACCCACACTGTCAGGCACACAACATCACCATCGCCACAACTCAACAAAACAACTCTATTGCATCAAAACCCCATTGAAGACCACAAACAGCCAGTCATAGACCACTACTATGTCCAGGACCTAGCCACTAAAGCACAACACCGGAAAACAGGCCAGGTAATACCACATATCATACCACAGCGGCGACCGAGCTCTCCAGAATTCTTTGTCCCCACTCCACCACCC
>CAJNOP010000887.1:12833-39617 GCA_905250075.1 Rotaria sp. Silwood1 | reverse complement strand
GAAAAGTCGAGTCAATTTTTGAATGTCATTTTATTTCAAGAACATTTTAGATAGTTATTCATTAAAAGTAAAAGGAGCAATATTGAATTTTCACTATTCGAAGTATTAATCTATGCGATTTCTATCTTGAGAACAATACAACTGAAAATATCATCTATGTGTTAAAGATAAAAAAAGGACTTCTTCATGATGCTGTCTCATTTCAACACATACTATTATCAGAAGTATGATTCTTCATTTCATTTTGATTCTTCTCAGGTCAATCATATTTGATATTTACTTTTCATTCTTGTAATATTTATTGATTTTTGCTTTTTAGTGTTCCAGATTCGATTCTCGTTCAATTCAACATGTTCATCTATTAATTTCTTTTATAAATAGTTCAAGTAACATTTAAAGTATGTGATGAAGTTAATCAATATGATCGATGTTCGATAAATACTGAATGGGACTGTTTTCGTCTGGCAGGTGCTGATAATAGTGATGTTTGTGGTTTTCTCGGAGTGACTTGGTCTAAGCTGATGCCATGTCACTCATCAAACAATATATGTCATCAGTCTGTCACTATCTGTGTCTGACATCCTCGATGCCATGATCAGTCTATTTGTTATCCAGTGTCCATGATTGATCAACAAATCTGTACACCGTTAACAAGTTAGTGAATATATAAATATATATATTAATCTTTAGATTCAGTTGTATCGAAGGTCTTGCTTTACAAAAGATACTTCTGGATCATTCACATACTACTCACATATGGAATTAAGTGTTGGTATTCGAATGATAAAGAAGAACTGACGATCCTTCCCGATAGTAAAAAATGCCTTGCGCAGTCCGATTGCAATTTAATTCTATAACAAAGTCTCGTCTGAACCAGTTAAATGTGAAAGCCTAAAAAACGAATGTAGACGCAATATTATTGGTACTCGTACATACATGCTTTGTTTTATAAGACGAATCTCTCCGACATTCAGCCATTTACTTACATTAGAAATACAATGAAGACTGACGGATATAATGAGCAGTCGATAACTCTCGAACATGCGTGTGCATGAATGCTAACAACTCTGAAGAGGTTTAAAAAATGAACAAGTTTTTTGAGTTAATATAGTGTAGTTATAGAAGAAGAGCGATTCGATTTTGATGAGAAATAAATATTTAAATATCGATCAAATGATTAAATTCTTGCATGAAATCGTAGAATCACTTCTACACTGTTTTTTTGTCAATAGGATTCTATTGTATTGGTTTACACAGTTTGGAGATGATCTGATCGTCTTACGAGCAGTCGCAGATGATAGTTTGGCATTGCCACGCGAGTTATATGTCTTGTATGAATATGAAAGATCAACACATGCAGGTATCTATAAACATTCGAGTCATGCATAATCTCGCATGTTTTACCAAAAAACTCAAAAATTTGTATTTGCATACATGCATTTGTGACATGCACTTCTGTACATATATTGTTGACCTGAAGTTACATGCAAATATTTCAAATGTCTTGCAAGATTGCGCATGAGATCAGACGAATTAAAAATTATTTTGCCAGTAAATGCATGTTTTTAAAATTTTCGTGCAAATACACGCGTTTTTTAAACTTTCGTGTTTGACTAGGTGGCTGATCGACGATATTGTTTATGCTTAAATGCAGAGCTTGTCGAGTTCTATCGAGCAAAACATAATGGCACAGTGGTCTCTTGCTCCGAACATTCTACTTATAGTTTTAAAGTCATAGAAGGATTCTTCATCGCAAAGGAGTTTTTCAAAGAAAAACAATTCGTTTCGTACATCAAATGATAGCATCACTCTACTTTGAATCTTTACTTATACTTCATTTTTTAAAACTTCGATGCATCAAATTCTGTACCACAATCTACTTCAGATTCAAAGCTATCTACTTTATTTACATGAATGTTTGATTGTGATCAACGACGACGTCAAACACTACTCAACAGTTAGACAAGCTTTAGGTTGACACTTCTTAATCTACCTTGAGGATGAGTGTAGGTGTGAGCATCATATTCATCGTTCACAGTCACCTACACTGACAACTGCACCCAGACTCAAATTCACACTCACATCCATGTTTAAGTCATCATCTACATCCACCCGCCTGCCTCATTGTTTAAATTGAAAGTTAGAAAGAGTTTTTTCATTTTATAAAGTCTAAAAGTTTCTGTACATGATTAAATCATCTATAAAGTTCCAACGATACACATTCTTTCCAGAATGAATAAATAGATTCAAATGTTTCTCTCTAGGACGGAGGAATACTGGTAACATGAAAAATGCACGATCCGATCACTTAGCAACTGTATTAAGAGATAGGAAAGTGTTAGTTATTGGTGGAGATCGTAATAATACTCTAAATGATAGTGAATTATATGATCCATGAACAGGAACTTGGACATCTACTAGTGATATGAATTACGTACGATGTTTCCATACGGCATCTGTATTAACAAATGGAAAAGTGTTAGTTACCGGTGGATCTGATACTTATTATCTAAATAGGGCTGAATTGTATGAGCCATCAACAGAAATTTGGACAACTGTTAATGACATGAATACTGCACGACAGTATCACATAGTATCGGTATTAAAAAATGGAAATGTTTTAATTACTGCTGGATTTAATGGCAATGCTCTAAAAAATGCTGAATTATATAGTATATTAACAGGAAACTGGATAACTATCGATAACATAAAGGGTGTGGGTGTGTGTGGGTGTGGGTGAGGGTGAGGGTGAGGGTGTGGGTGAGGGTGTGGGTGTGGGCGTAGGTGTAGCTGCGGCTGTGGGTGAATTGAAGATCTGTATTCACACCCACAGCCACACCTTCCATAACATGTCTTTGCCACAGCTGGATATTAGAACTGAAAAAAACAAAAGATCTAAAACCGTATAAAATAACGTTTGTCACCTCTGTGTGAGAACGTGATTCCAATTACTATTCTATACTTCGGCACTCATTTGAGATCGTGTTTCACAAAAGTTGTGACTTCTAGGCTTTCAAGAAACTTCAAGACTGAAGGTAATAGCATTCTTCTGAAAAATACAATATCTCAACATTAATATGGTATTAGTCTAAACTCTTTTCAGGTTACTCATAATTGATTAGAACCTACATTATGCACATGATTCTAAATCAAAAGCATTTTGACACTTCCATCTATTTAAGTTGAATAAATCATATTTCATATTAATTATATTCTATAGAATGGGTCAAAAGTAAGGAAATAGAGAATCTCTTATTTATGACGCATGTACTACGTAGTAGTAGTCAGAAGCATATCTTATTATCCGTCTCTGGATTCAATAGTTTGTTTGAAAAACACAGCTATGTATCTCATATATTCCTATATGATTAGAACACGAATGATTGCTTCATTGTCGACCTTGAGAACCACCTTTCGTCTGACTGTAGTGATTCACATAATCAACCATATTTGTATTATTTTTTGCACTATTTTACCTTAAACGAATTCAAAAAAGAATAATACAATTCGATTTTTTCTACAAATTGGTTCAATCAGACAAAAAAAAGCAAAAAGTGAAATTTGACAAGAAGCGAACAATTTTGCTACGGTCACAAACGAGTATACAAAATACATCGATGTACTTTTGAAACAAATTATTAGGCCTACAGGCGGAATAAGAATAAGACATGACATTTGAATGAACATCTTTTCACCCTTATTGAATCCTTACCTTATAATCAGTAACATGCAGTATGAAAAAAACGTATTTGAACATCTTTGAAACCAATTTTGTGTAGCGAGTTTCACAACAAAGAAACAACATTTTCTAAACTTTCATTATATCATTCAATAGCTCATATTTTCTACTTTATTCTATGTGGAAAAGAAATTTTTTATTAGTTCTTACAGGTTTTTCAATCAACCGCTTGATTTCCTAGGCAAAAAAAATATTATTTGGACACTTATATTTCTCCTTTTATATCGCTGTTATTCGACATCAAAATATTTTGAGTAATATCTCATTCTGTAGAAAAAAAGAGTTCTCTACACGTTAGTATACTTTAGAAACGAAAATAGAACTGAATCAAATCGTGTCCTTCATTTTCAAAATTAATTAAATAGAAGAGCTACTAATTGCTAATTACAATTAGACGCATCTATGTGCCCATTATTTATCTTCATTTTTCAACTGGAAAACAAGGTGGAATTTTTTTTTGAAAGATACAGTATTGTAGAGAATTAAATTTTCTACAAAATGGTGTGTTTGAATATACTGTAGGTACTTTTCTTACAGATGATAAGACCTTACGTTTTCGAGGGCACTATCAATGCAGAAAGAAACAAATTTTTTGTTCTATCGATGTACATACGACCTATATATAAAGCAACAGAACGAAAAAAAATATTTTTCTAACCTCTATGTTGATTCTGTTTTAGAAAAGATGGGGTCTGATCATCGTTAAGAAAAGTACCTACAGAATATTCAAATACACCAATTTGTAGAAAATTCAATTCTCTACAATACTGTATCTTTCAAAAAAAAGTTCCACCTTGTTTTCCAGTTGAAAAATGAAGATAAATAATGGACGCATAGATGCGTCTAATTGTAATTAGCAATTAGTAGCTATTTTATTTAATTAATTTTGAAAATGAAGGACACGATTCGATTCAGTTCTGTTTTCGTTTCTAAAGTATACCAACGTGTAGAGAACTCTTTTTTTTCTACAGAATGAGATATTCCTCAAAATATTTTGATGTCGAATAACAGCGCTATAAAAGGAGAAATATAAGTGTCCAAATAATATTTTTTGCCTAGAAAATCAAGTGGTTGATTGAAAAACCTTTGACAACTAATAAAAAGTTTCTTTTCCACATAGAATAAAGTAGAAAATATGAGCTATTGAATGGTATAATCAAAGTTTAGAAAATGTTGTTTCTTCATTGTGAAACTCACTACACAAAATTGGTTTCAAAGATGTTCAAATACTTTTTTTCCACAACACTGTATATCGATAAGCTGGCATCGCAGTCGTCCTATATTTCCTATATTTCCTATATTTTTCAAGTTAGTCCTATAATAGACTATATTTTGAGCTTTTTTCCTATATTCCTATATTTTTCAAAAAATTAAAGATTATTATGGAAAGAACCATATTTCCTTCAAATAAGTGCCTAGCATGTTGTTTAAATATTATCAGCGGCGTTCATAACATAATATAAAGCACTAAGGGCAATATTTTCTTTAAATTTTTTCCATCTTAATATCACTTTTAAAAAAATAAAATTCAACACAAATGTATAGATTTACATGTGTTTCGGTAGTAGTTATTGCAATAAACAGTGAAAGAGCACATGCTAATCTATATATTTGTGATGAATTTTATTTCAAAAAAGTGATATTAAGACAAAAGAAAATTTAAAGAAAGTTGCAGCTAGAAAGTGATTCTATTATGTTTGACAGTACTAGAAACGGTGGTGTTTATTTTCAAGTAGCATCAGAAACGAAGAAAACTTTTACCAATGCATCGACTATCTGTTACTAAACCGATTATTTTGCTGTGCTTTAAATATGTATACACTTTGATTATATAGCTCTGAGACTGTTAGAAACTATAATAGTCTTGACAAAAGATATCGATTGTTTTCTTTACATTAAAAGAAAGCATTTTTGTGATCTTTATCTCAGTCAATTTTATAATATTTTTATGATATGTAGGCAAGGAAGGAAAAACTGACTTTTTGATTTAAATCAAAAATGAAAATCAAAAACATCACACAAATCAATGAAAATGGTAAAATTTTTAATCTTTGTGCTTGAAAATATCAATCGAGAGTGAAACAGTTGAAATCTGACTGTTTTTTCGCTTCTTTGGATTTCTCCGATTTTTTTAATTTTTTTAAAATTTTTCTGCTTTTTTTTGATTTTTCTTATTTTCTTCGTTTAAAATCAGTTGGTTTTAATGTAGAAAAATCAAGAGGAAAATCAACAAAATAAATTTGATTTCACCTGTTTCCTCCTTGCATGTAGCTGTGATATAGTTGAAGGTTAACCGAACATAAATTATTTCTTTTTGTCTTTGTATAAAATATTTCCATACTACTGTTTTTCATAACAAAGCTGTATTTTTATTTAGGTGAGTCGAGGTACGTTATAAGAACATCACCTACCATTCTGCAGTAGTGATTTTTACATGTCTAGTCGTTTTTAAACGAAATATTAGCGTCCTATATATTTCCTATATATCCGAGGACGATCCTATATATTTGAGATCTAACAATTCCTATATATTCCTATATATTTTTGAAGGGCTGCTGCGAACCCAGTCGATAAGAATATTATAAATAATATTATATATTTATTTATTTATATTCTCAATATTAAATACGTATCTATGTCATGCATTTGTTTTAAATGATTAATAAAAACGCAATATATTTATACAAATGAATTAGTTGACTAAAGCTAGTTAAATACATTATCAAATATTTTACATCGAATGCAACCTCGTTGATTAAAACAACAAATAAACAGCATAAAAAACATAACAGAATGTATTCATGTAACAAAAAAAACAAAGAAATTATATTACGATGACATATAGCTTTTGAAAAAAATCAGCATTGAACTGAGAAATGTATAGTTCAATCTAATGAATAGAAATAAGGTGTTTTCATACGAAGATAACGACGTACACATAAATACATTCTAAAAATAAATTTAAAACGTCTCTTTTTTTTCTTTCGTTATTAAATATTTGAAAATCTATAACATACATTCCCATGCCAAGTATAAAACTTGCACAATTACTTAAAATAAGATAACGCATATGTTTTTTTTCAATTAATTTTTTTTCTTCATCTTCATCATATAAATTTTGATTTATTGGATGAAGAAATCTCCATTCCCTTAAAAAGAAAGAAATTAAAGAAAAATAAAGTAATCATTTACTTAGGTGGTTCAGCTTCAATACGTGATGACCAAGAAGATATCAAAGTTGTTGTTTGTATTGGACTTTTAGGTGTTTTTGGTGATGAACTGAAATTTTATTTAATTTGTTCTGTTTTTCATTAGAAAATTCTAAGATAATAATAATTAATTACCTATCACTTTGTGAACTTTTTGATGTCGCATGAGATGATTCGATTTGTGCTTCTAATAATAAATTTTCATTAATATGCATATTAGAATCAAAATCTTGATCAACAAAAGAATTTGTTGATGGTTCAACTTCTTTCCCTGGATCTAAGATAATAATAAAAAATATCAGAAAAAAGAAAAATTTAATCTTCTTTTTTTTTTTTATTTTACTAGTAGTTTGCTGTTGTATTGATTTATTCATATTCGTTTATATGTATATATAAATCTTTAAGAAGAAAAAAAAGAACAAATAAATTCGTATTGAAGTAGTTGTAAGCATTCAATAATAACTTATCACGTGTAAAAGTCATCGACTCATCAGTAAGTGCAAAACGATTATATTGACATGTATGGACGTTGAATGTAACATAATTTGGATATGTGTATTCATGTGTTGAATACATGCATTAAAAGCAATTAGAAATATGAATAGAGGACGTTGCTTAACATCCATCATTGAAAATGGTTTGATCGGTTTCTATTGACAAGAAGAAAGAACAAACTTTTTTTGTTATAATCGAATTTTTCGAAAAGTTTTTAAAAAACAAATAGAAAAATTTCAATCTATTATTAAAGATTAATATTATTATAAAGTTATGGACAGATGTCGAAATATGTTTCTGATTCGCTCATGCTTTTTTACTGACATTATACTATTTTATCTATTGAACAGTCATATGAGACATAATATTATCTTATTTTAATTGGAATAAATCTTCAGGTATGTTATACCTATATATAATTTTGTTTTTATTATAAAATGAAATTTTGCAGAACGTATTATGTAAATAATAGAGAAAAAATTTTGAATCTAGAGCAGTATTGAATGTAATTTTTGTAAGACTTATTGATCAAATTATAATATTTTTAATTTGTTTGCAAAAGACTCAATACATTCCAGAATTTATGTCATTATCTTCTCTGCTTTAATCTAAACTGTTAGAGCATAGTATTTCATAACTCTTTAGTTTTATTCAAAATCAGCGATAGGCATACGTATGATTCGATATGTTCTAATTATATAATCATCAGACTTTTTGTTATAACTCAAATAATAACACTAAAAAATTCTCATTCTTTAAATGTTATGAAATACTTTGTTCATTAACTTAAAAGAATAATAAAAACTAGTAAAATAAATACATCATTAATTCTGAAACTAGGACTTCTTTTAAGATTCTTCTCTTCATTTATTAACAGATTCTATATTAAAATAAGAGAATCAATGTCTTCTTCTTCTTCTATTAATAATATGATGAAAGAAAAACAAAACTTAAAATAAGATTCATGTCAATACTGAAAGACATTAAAATGAAGAGTATGACGTCAACATTATTTGTTCGTTGTCAAATTTCTTTTAGAAAAACGAACAATTGCTGAAATAGCCAAGTGGTTACGGCGTCTGTCTAGAAAAGTTTTAAATAAAACACTAGTCAACAGATGAGATCTTCTCGCGTAGGTTCGAATCCTACTTTCAGCGTATTTTATTTTTTAGTAATTTAATTATATTTAAAGGTGTCAGTGAAAAATAAATGTTGAAAGGTTAAAGTACATTGATGTAGTATCAATTTTCAAATTTCTATTGAATATAATATCAATCATATTTGTCAAGGTGTGAAGGTTTAAGGGATGAAAAGAAAAATCGATGCAGTATATATTGATGTGATAGTCCTAAGAAAAAATTTAGTTATTCTTTAAGAAAATATCATTATATAATGCGTAATCAAATCATTGCTGTTCTTATGGTTTTTATCTTTTGTGTTATTGTTTTGGTTTCGGCCAAGCCAACTGGATCTGTTGAAAAGCAACATCGTACTATATCATTTTCAAATTGGCCTCAAATATCAAATCCATTTTGTATTCCAGTACTTTGCACTTTTCCTTGTCGATGCGGTAGTCAACTTGATATGGAAGGATGTGAAACATGTTATTGTCTTCCATGTGATTTGGAATGGTAATTTGTTTTTGATTGAATTGAATTGAAAATAAAATAATTCATTAGATATTTTCTGATTGAATTAATTATTATTTTCTACAATATTAAATATGTGAATAACCAGATTAGATGTTTAGTTATATTCATTGAATAGAAATATTAATTAATACGAAATCTATTGACTTTTTATTTGATAGTTGCATTGATTTTAAACGATATATTATTTTTCAACATGGTATTATGATTAAAAATAAAAGTTTAACTGAAACAGTCTCTTTTATTTTCTTATTTATATACTTTTTTTTTCTCTCATGACTTATTATTAATAACTTTTCAATTCATCAAATATTCATTTGCTTTTGATGTAGAGAAAAATAGTGAATTGTCGGAAATACTTGTTATTTTATAAAAATGTTTAATTCTACACTAATCATGAGATAACAACAATCAATATATTGTTAATTATATGAATAAAAATAAGAACATTTATGAATAGATTAACGGTAGAATATTTATAATATTCATAATTCTATTTCTTTTCAAGACTAACATATATTTAAAATTTATGCATAAAATGATCAGTTTTACTAACGATTGATTATAGTAAAATAAACTGTTCCACGATTACTTATTATCTAGAGTTGGTGATAAATAACTCTACGATAAAAAAAAAACGAAATATGTCCGTGTCAGTGCAATCAAATAGGTTGAAATTTTAGTTACTGATACAAATGTATTTAAAGTTTTTTTTTCTTCATGTGGATGAGGTTAGCAAATATTACCATTAAGTGGTATCGTAAAAGCAAATCGACCTGTTATCAAGTAATAAAAACACATTTGTAGCATTTCATAGATTATTTTCGGTTTTCATTAAAGAGAAGAAATCAATACGAACTTTATCACTAATATTATATTTATGTATATCAAGCAAATTTTCAGACCTCTGATTCTGTTCAAAAAAGCAAGAGCTGTGAGTATTTTTGGAATGAGAACTGTAGTTTTTACCATTACAAAGAGAAGATCCAAGCGTATAAATACGGATTGAAGTTTGATTAGTCAACATTGGATCAATCACATTAAGACCTATAAAGATCTTCTTGAGACACTCAATTGATTTGGCATCATCTGGAAAAACAAGTCGACAGGAATAGTTTATCATGCTGAGTCGAATGACAGTATTTCACAAATTTCGACTTCTTCACTACATGGAGGTTGATTGTGAAGTTTCAGAAATATTAGGATAATCGTACCAGATCATTTCAAGTCCGAGAATAAATGTCATTATTCGACACAACGTAGTAAATAATTCTTGTCTAGATTCTTTTCCAGATACTCACAAGTAAATCAGGGATTTAACGACAACATTTATAACTTTTAAATGAAGCAAGCTAGAAATGCTGACCTTGTGTAATTTAGTGCTATTCATAACACATCTTCTATTTATTTTATTTTTCTCTCTTTATATATGATGAAGATTTAATAAAATCTTTTTTGAATTTAGGACAATTGAAAAATAAAATTATTCAATGAATGAATATATTATGTTCAGGTTACACTATTGATCATTTTTCAATTTTATTTAATAACTTATACAGATTTCAATCGAAGGTGAAGAATTTTTTTTTTTAAAACTTTTGTAAAGATCGATTTTTTGTTTAGCATTGATTTATATTGATGAACATTTTTGCGTAAACAAGAATACACTTATTTTACTTATTTATTTTATTTGTACTTCTTTTTCAGATTGATTTCCATATGAAAGTTGATCACATTTTTAAATATATAAATAAGTGAAATTTTCATAGTTGAATTTGCTGTGATGTATACAAAACTTCCATTCTTTTTCACTTGAAAATTAAAAAATGTTCCTATTATTAGAAATAAGTTCCAGAAGAACGATTTCAAAATTCTGGGAGACTGAACACTTATTTTTGGAAACACGAACATATTAGGTCAGGATATAACAACCACAACTTTCAGAGAGGCACTACCTTCTTGCCTTTCATGTTAAATAAAACACTGCATACAGTTTCTTATTTTATTTGCTTTACATGTTCGTCCAAGATTTGATTGATTTCGAAAAGCATACAAAAGCAATTTCACCTACACCCTAATCAATCTGAATGTTTGCTAGCATCGCTGTTGTCCACATATACTTGAAAGCGTGTTTTTTTGTTGTGTAATCTTATTGTGAATGTGCAGTACAATGAAGCTCATATCCCTTTCCATTTCCTGTATTTCTTATTTGATTACTTTTTTTTTGTTTGGTGTTTTTTTTTATGTTTTCATGCATGTAAAAAAAAAAACCTCTTATTCTCACTCGGATGAATACATACTAGTTTAGATGATTTGATACATTCTTTTATGTTATACTTTTCTATTGTTTCAGATTATTTTTCAGTCATGTCTAAACTACAAACACATGAAACTACAGTTGAGGCAATGGATTATCTTGCCAAACGAAATATTCCTCAATTATTCGAAGTAAATTCAAATAATAGAAAAACTCTATATTAATATATTTATAGGCTTTAATGGGTGCACTGATCGTTCATAAACCTGATGATCATATTGACTTTCTTATGAAATCTCTTGAAAAAGTAAGTTCATCATAAATAGTACTACATCAAAAACATTTGAATCTATTCTTGTTGTATAGTATAAAAATAGTAAACAATCATTAGCATGGAATTCATTCATCGAACGAGAAAATAATTTAAACAATACATCGGCTCCAAGTAACAAAAAACATATAAATATATGAGTTCATCATCATCTTCTACTTTTCATATAGAAACTAAACAACAATTAAAACGTGATTCTATTCCTCAAAATAAACGAGAAGAAAAACCAAAAAATCAAGATCGACCATCTTCTTCTAAATCTAATAAAGATATTAAAAATATACTTAAAGGAAAGCCTATTATTTTTGTTGGTGGTGGACCAGGTATAAAAAAGAACTTATCTCATAACAATAAAACATATTTTTACTTTTCAATAGGTAGTGGTAAAAGAACACAATGTGAACAAATGGTTACAAAATATGGTTTTACACATTTATCAGCTGGTGATTTAATTCGAGCAGCTGCAAAAGATTCATCAACAGAAAAAGGTCGTTATTTTAATGAAGCTATGTCACAAGGAAAACTTATTTCTACAGTAAATGAATCTTAAATATTTACCACAAAAATGAACAAGAGCGCATAAGAGTCTGCTTTAACTCATTTCATTTTTAGTCAGAAAGAAATATAAAATATGAGTGCATGTACGGAATCGCAAAACGCTACAGCTGAATAGGTGAAAGTGGTAGGGTCCTGCGGGAACGACTTTTTCCCGTGTTTTCCCGTCCCGTTTCCCGCGGGAATCGGGAACGGGAATTCCCGTGAGACCTTAGGAACGGAAATGCGGGAACGGGAATTCTGGTGGACACTCCGGGAACGGGAACACGGGAACGGGAATTGTATTAAAAATTTCTGTTCCCGGCAAACCCTATGTCCGATTTCTGTTTGCATTAAAATCTGTTAATCTTACAGTATTCGATTTCCAATAACTATTTGAAATATAATTGAAAAGAGAACAAATATCAGTCAACAAAATCAGACAAGTTCATTCCAACATAGATTATGAGAATCACGATATTCTTTACCATCATCGTCGTCGGCATCGAAGTTGGGATCATCAAGATTACATATATGTCAAACTTGAAACTTGAATTCAATTGAAATTTCAAGTTTCAACTGAAATTTCAAGTTTCAACTGGAATTTCAAGTTTCAAGTTTCAACTGGAATTTCAAGTTTCAATAGGTTTATGAGCCTTGAATCAGAAATTTACTTTTAATATACGGAATCTTGTATTGTGAGAAACATGATGTCGCTAAAAGCTAGTATCAAGTAGGAGTAGTGTTGATGAATGTGAATAATGAAATCATTGTAGCTATTCTCAAAGCATTACGGGAACGGGAATACGGAACGGGAAGGAAAATTTTGTTACGGGAACGGGAACACGGGATCGGGAACGAAAGTTTTTGTTACGGGAACGGGAACGCGGGAACGGGAACAAAAATTTTCAATACGGGAACGGGAACACGGGAACGGGAACCAAAAAAAGTTGTTCCCGCAGGTCTCTAGAAAGTGGGCATTTTTCAATCGATATTTGTTGTTCTAGAATGATGATAGAACGTACAAAAACAGATGACTATATAAATAATAAATTGTGTTAAAAGTTACTTCAATTTTTGATTAAATTCGGAGGATGACTATAAGTGAAGTTTTGACGAAAGTAAAATTTTTCCGAACAATTTGAAACCTATATTGATCGACTTGGTTTTTGATACTGACTCTAAATATGTTATTTGTTTGGACTAGAAAGATAACGAACAAAACAAAAATTGACTAGTTTTCCCTATTCAAATGAAACATTTATGTTTATCTGTGAGAATAAATGAAGTGGATTAAGACAAATGCTTATGCGATTCCATTCTTTCTTATATTTAATATTTTTCTATCTAGGAGGATATTCTTGGATTAATTAAAGATGCTATTTATGAAACCGCTGATAAAGCATCGGGTTTTTTAATTGATGGATTTCCTCGTCGAATTGAACAAGGTAAAATAACAAAGTCCAAACAAGTAATTTCTTTTTTTTTCTTCATAATAATTCAATAATAGGTATTCAATTTGAACAAGATGTAGCTCCATGTGATGTTCTTATTTATTTTGATGTACCTGATGAAATAATGACTAAACGATTAGTAAAACGTGGTGAAACTAGTGATCGTATTGATGATAATGAAGAAACGATTAAAAAACGTTTAGTAACATTTCACCAAGAAACACAACCTATTTTAGGTTATTATGGTAAACAAGGAAAATTAATTACAATCATTGCTAATCGAAAACCAGATGAAATATTTGAAGATGTATCGTATGAATTGAAAAAACTAGTAAAAACGCAACCAGTAGGTAAACAACTAGAGTTTTGTTTTTTTTTTTCTTATAAATTTCTGTATGTATGTGTTGAGTAATCTCCTCCCTTAATGAAAAAGATCTTCATCTCGAAAGTTCAATAAAAAATAATTTAATCTTATCCATATTAAAATATTACCATTCTACTTTCGATTTTTTAGTTCCTCCAAGAGATCCACAATTAGATAAATTAAAAAATAAGAAAATTATTTTTGTTGTCGGTGGACCAGGTAGGTTTTTATTTCATTTTATAACACATTGAAGAATTAATTTTATCATAGGATCCGGAAAAGGTACACAATGTGAAAGAATCGTACAAAGATATGGTTATACACATTTGAGTACTGGGTATGAATAAATAGACTGTTACAAAAGTTTGCTGTGAAAAAAAAACCCCATGAATATGTTTTAGTCAATTGAAATGATTTATATTATAATTCTATATTCCTTGAAGTTTTCTGTGTTCACAGATATTAGTTCGTCGAATTCCGGCTGGATAGAACCGTATTTTGATATTCTCAATGAAATATTCTAATCTGAATTGGACAATCACTCTAAAGATACGAAATACTTGTTTCCGACTTTTTGTATTCGGTGATTAGCGTACCCCATACAAATCACACATAACTAGTGCCGATCAAATTCAAAATTTTTGCATTCGAGATAAACCCACTTTTATTATCATAAATATCAACTTATGTTTTTTTTTCATGGCAAACTTTTTGAACATCCTGTAGACAAGAAAAACTAGTATTTTGTTTTTAAATGAATCTTTATATAGAGATCTTCTTCGTGCAGCTGTTGAATCAAAAACTGAACGTGGTGAACAACTTAATGCTTTGATGAAAGAAGGAAAATTAGTACCAATGGTATGTTAATCATTCTTTTCATATAATTATTTTAAAAAAAAGAGATTCTTTGCTTTATTTTAGGAAGTTGTACTTGATTTACTCAAAGAAAATATGATTAAAAATGCAGATAAATCAAAAGGATTTCTTATTGATGGTTATCCACGTGAAATTGCACAAGCAAAAAAATTTGAACAATTAGTTCGTTGAAATATTTTTTCTTAAATATTTAAAGCAAAACAAAACAAAAAACAAGAATTATATTTATTTTGATAGATTGCTTCCTGTAATCTTGTTCTCTATATAAATGCAAGCGATGCAACAATGACAAAACGTTTATTACATCGTGCACAAACATCAGGTCGAATTGATGATAATGAAGAAACAATTAAAAAACGTATAAAAACATTTCATAAGGAAACAATACCTGTTTTAGATTATTATGAAAAACAAAATAAATTAGAAGAAGTAATTTTTAATAGATTTTATTTTGTTGAAAAAATTTTGTACATTTTTTTTATTTGATTTAGATTGATTCAGAATTAGAACCAGATAATGTTTTTAATCAAGTTCGAGAAATATTAGATAAACTTACTTAAAATCAAATTAAGAGTTTTTGTGTTATTGACAATGAAAAAAACTACTATATTGCATGTATGGATCTCAAAAATTTTGCTTTAGCATGTCTATATTATACTTTTTTACTTATTTTTTTTACTACTGCTTTTCTTTTTCTAACATTTAATCATTGATTAGTGGTGCTAATTTATCATTATTGTTTCGTGAAACCAAAGAAAAGAAATATTTATATTTATAAAATTAAGAAAAATAAATTTAAAAAAAAATCTTAATTATTTAAAAATAGAGAAAGACCATTTGTGTAACAGAAAAAAAAACAAGAGTATGACGGTTTTGAAAAAAAATTCTTAAATCATCGGTATACTTTAACATCTTACCTACAGATACGCAAGAGTATCGTGTTGTGAAGAAAAGAATCACAAACATCCTCAGTATTTTACTTCCATAGAGCAATACAGCATTCGATAAAAAATATTCAAACATGAAAAGCGATGTATGATAATCTAACAATAAAATGATATATTTGAAATACATCGGAAAGCAATTTATTGAATAATACAAAAAATAACTACTAAGGATTGACCAGAAGTTCTAAGTTCGGTGTTTAAAGGACCTTGTCGGATAAGGTAACCTATTCAGAAATGAAAAATTAAATATACCATGTTGTAGAGCTTTTTTGAGGCACGTCGAATGATATATAGTAAATCCTGTTTTCTTAAGGCTTTGAAAGAACTAGAGTCAATTTACAGATAGCTGACTACACACCCACACCCTACTATATATCATTCGACACGCCTAAAAAAAACTCTACAACATGGTATATTTGAGTTTTCATTTCTGAATAGGTTACCTTATCCGACAAGGTCCTTTAAATACCGAACTTAGAACTTTTGGTCAACCCTAAGTACATATACGAATAGCTTCATTGCTAGTCTGTCTCTAAATAAATCAAAAAAACAAAAAAAAGAATTTGAATTACGTTGTAGAATCAGTGGAAACAAAAAATGTTTCTTGTTGAACAACAGTAGCCATAGCTGCTTCATATGCTTCATCGAGATCAGAATGAAAGAGAGGTCGATTAATATCAAGAATAGGAACAAGAATACTATCTGCATCGTTTTCACCATGATCAAGATTGATATATACGTTTGCTACTGAAAAAACTGTATGACCATGATCAGATGATCCAAAGCCAGCCGAAATAAGAGCACGTTTCATCCAAGGATTTGATAAGCCAACAAAATGCCAATTAATAGTTTTATCTGCGTAACGATCTAATTGTCGACGAACATCAACAAGATTTTCCAGACCAGTTATATCTAAATGAGCAACACCAGTAAAATCTAAAATTAGAGCATGTAAACGTGGACGTTGATCATCTTTTTGTAGATCTTGTTCTGGATGACGACTAGTCTTTAAATTCCATGGTTGTTCACCTAATGAACCATGTGGATTGCTTTTGCCTGGTTTTGTTTCTCGAAAAACATGTTCAACCAATTGTTCCATATAATAATTAGCATTTGGATATAGAAAACTTTCATTTAATCGATAGATAAATATACCATTACCGGGTGATATTGGAATAATCGTCGGATTCGAACCATCAGAATGATCGAGTGGCATATAGATATTTCGAGTTGTTACATGAACATAACTATCATGTGTTAATTTAACTTGTTGAATTTGAACTCGGCCAACAAATTCACCATGAGCTTTTGCAATACGAAACAGTAATAGTGAACCCGAAGTAACAATCGTAATATAGATACCGGTTTCAATAGTAGAAAATACTGTAGCAATAACTCCTATCCAAAAGATAAAAAACTCAACAGGATTAGCTCGCCAGAAACGTTTTAAAGTTTGTGGTCCAACAATCAAATCACCAACACCATGAATAATAACAGCAGCTAGACAAGCTTTTGAAATCCAATAGAAAACTGATGTTAAAGTATAAATACCCAGAATAATCAATAGACCACTAATCAAACCAGCCAAAGGTGTTCGTACGCCTGCTTTAGATTTGATGGCTGTTCGTGAAAATCCACCTGTTGCAGGATAACCACCAAAAAAAGGTCCAAAAATATTTGTTACACCAATGGCAATCAATTCTTGATTAGAATCAATAACATAATTATTAATCCGACCGAATGATTTAGCAATAGCAATATGTTCAATAAGAAGAACAATAACTGTCGAAGGTAGATGAGGTGCAATAGCGCCTAATAATGTTCGATCGATATATGGTACACCTAAATTTTGAAAGCCACGTGGAACTTTACCGAGTATAGAAGTACGCGGATGATCAGGATCATGACGATTGATTAACCATGAAATGAAAAGAAAAAGAACAATCACAAATACAATACGAAGTGTATTGATAAAGAAGAAGACTTTTGCTAGTGTTGGAAAACGTCGACTAGCACGAATACAAGTAAAACGAATAAGATAAAGTAAAACGAGTGATATTAAACCAAGTGCAGCATTTAAATTACAATGTTTTATTTGTTTCCAAAATTGACCAAAAACTAAATAAGTTGATTCACGTGTATTCAAATGTTTATTATTACCCATCATAACTGGTATTTGTCCCATGGCAATATTCAATGCAGATCCAGTCATAAATGCTGCTAAGGCAGGTAGAGGAATGAAATCAACTATAAAACCGAGACGAAACATGCCAAGAAAAAAAATAATACAACCAGACATAAGAGATAAAGCCGATGCAATTGTATAGGATTCATATTTTGGATAATCTCTACGTACAGCATCGACTACACTACCTGTCATTACTGACATGACTGCCACAGGTCCAATACTAATATCCTGCAAATAATGAAGATGATAACGTTAATAATAAAAAAAAAAACTTGAAGTCAATCGTTTTTTTTTTCGTGCATCATAATTATATGTACCTTGCTAGTAGCAAAAAACCAATAAATCATTACGCCGACAAATGAACTATATAATCCAAATTGTGGTGCCAATTTAGCTAATCCAGCATAGGCCATACCTTGTGGAATAACAATAGCACCAACTGTTAAACCGGCTATAAGGTCTCCCCAAAACCATGTTAAATTGTATCGATAGATCCAATCGAGAAATGGCAGATATGATAGAAAATAATCCTTTATTGTTGGTTTGGGGCCATGGATCTTCTTTTTAAACCAATCTTTGACTGTCGGATATGGTTCATGATATTCATGATGAGTAACAATTTTCATCCGATTCGTTGATGATGATATTGACACGGTCGGTAGTGAAGTCAGTGGTAATTCATTTTTGTTATGTTCTGCCATAATTTACGTACACAATAAGGTTCGATTGCGCGAATATATCGAACTAATATGTTCTACCTGAAAAATATCTCCCTCAAAAAAATTATAGATTACGGAAACTGCAAAAGATCTATGGATACAAGTGTTTTTTTTACGTAGTCGGTGTGTTAGAATTAATTGATACTTCAACCTTTGACACTACATAATTTTATATAAGATCAGTCTATCTTGGGTAAAACGATAACGAAATCCAATTCAAGACTTATGACAAATGACGTCTCATTTATGCTAACAAAAATTTATGAATACTTGTTAGTTCGACATTAGAATTCTATCTAAAAATTCTAATCTTGGAAAAAATATCTTTAAAAACATTGACTTTTTTTTCTAGATGCTTTCGCTCAAATATCGTCTTCATTGTTAAATTTTAGAAAATATTTTCTCTGATTAAAAAAAAGTTTGGATAGAATTTAGACGCTGAAATAATCACAGATTACGTATATTCGTAGGTTTTTGTTTAGAACAAACCAAATTTAGTGTTCAAGAGTATAGCTCGTCGAATTCTATCTGTTGGGATTATCAGAATGAAATTTTCTTTAAAATCTCCTTCGTTTTCATTAAAAAACAGCAATATTAAATACTTCTTTCAACTTCTACAAAACAATAAGTTAAACAATTTAATACAAGTGCCGGTACAGAATTCGAAAGCAAAAACAAAAATGAGCTCGATGAGTTTATCAGAAGGCTTGCACGTACATACCTCGATCTTTTGTCTAATTAAATTTTCAATAAAGTCTTTTGTATAAGTTTGTATGTCAAGTTGAAATATAAAAGGTTGCCTTCGATAAAAAGTGTTTTATTTGAATCTTTTTTTCCTTGATAGTAAAGAGTTATAGAGCAGATGTGTGGAAATATTCAATTGAATTTCTGACAACAGAAGAGCAGCACAAGTGATAATTAAACTTATCGGCACGCATTATAAAACGAGAAATAAAGAGGAAAAGATCAATAGTACAGAACTAATGTGAAGTATTATGTTACTTTACACACTAAAACGTGCTTGTCGATACAAGAAATTACGTTGTAAAAGGTCAAAAACAGGCATTTAATAATAAAAAATGTGTGTTTAATTAATCATACGATTAAGAAGATAAGTCAGTGTTTTTCAGGGATAATATTTTCTTGTCCTAATATTGAATAATAGAAATATGGAAACGACTTACTAGCTTTTATTTGTTTTTAAAAGATCTTTTACAGGATAATAGAATGGTCAAGATATCTACCGAATTTCAGCTTTTCGATTAGATGTGTGCTTCGGAACAATTAGCTTTCAATAGTGGTTTATTCACAATGAAATTAATTAAACCAACACTCTTCATTGATTCAACAACATAACTTCAAATCTCAAATATACTATTGTTTAATAAGCAAGGAAATCTTTAGTTACAATAAAATTATATTTTTATTACCGAGAAGTAATTGAACCTGTTGAGTTTTTGAAACATGATGAATTAAAAGAATCAATTGATAAATTTATCATATTGTAGTGCGAAAGCTGCAGTTACTAGAAAATTTAATAACGCAGTTTGTACGATACAATAAGAACTTGGTTGAGAAGAATAAGACAACAATAAAAGTAACAACAAGTATTATATCACGCTCACTAATAGTCTTTTTGACGTTGCGACTATGAAATTATATATTTATCAGATCAATTATTATAAACATGAATAAGAAACGAGACTTTTCCTATATTTTTAAACATTTACATATGGATTTATGTCATATTTGAGCATTAACTTATTCATATCATCTCATAGATTTGCTCAAATTTTTCATAGTTTATAATGATAAGGAAAATTTTAAGTATTTTAACTTTGTCTATGATCTTTTTAACTGACAGTCACATTGAATAAAACATACTAAAAAGTACTAATTATACATGCTAGTAATTCATAGTTTGTAGAAATTTTCGATGACTGTAAAATATGCTAAGTACCACTGTCTTCACATTCGAAAATGATAGACAATAAATTCTAGTTTACGATATACTCTATGTTTTTCAAGATTACTTAGGCTATATAAAAACAACCTTGCTTCCTCATTCATTCACATTGCAAGAGTTATCTATCCAATAAGCGTTTCATAGGTAATCGACTGAATCTGACGTGAAGTCATTCTAGTCCATCGGAATATTTATTAAAAATTTTATTCTCATGAACCTAGGTTTTTTTCTACATAAACTTTAATAATGATTATTCTTGTGAAATTTGTTTGTTTATATAATTAAGAATATATTATGACGCTTTAGTTTTGATATATCGTCTTTTTTCTTTTTTTTTGTTTGAAAATATCATATTGTCACAAAACAGTTCTGTGTAAAGTAAAAACAACAATGATATAACAATAAGAAGAAACAAGAAAGAGAGAGAACTTTTAAAATAGAAATAAAAGTTTGAACAACTAGAAACTACAGGATTCAATCATTATATCGAAACAAGTTTCAATGTTCGTACTTTTTGTCATTCCACCAAAATGAAATAGAAAAGAAAATCTCTGTCTCTTATTGAACTAACACACACACACACACATACACATACAAATACGACATAAATAAAACAAATGAATATACCGAGAAATATTTTAATAAAGCTTTATCCTAGAATAGAAGTGTACCCATACCACCGAGTTCATTCTGTTCTTTGACAAATATTTCAAAATATTGATAAATTATCGTAACAGCCAATAGAATACCAGTACCTGAACCAATTGCACCAAGTAAATCAGCTAATACCGATAATGCACCAATACATAAACCACCAAAAGCAGCTGCTGTTGGAATATATCGATTAAGTTCATGAATCATAGATTTTTCACGATGACCATGCATAACCCTAAATACAAAAAACAAAAACATATCTTTTAATTATAAAATTTAATTTCATGTTTTGTTTTTTCTTACATTTGTTGTTCTTTTAATTGTTTAGCAACATCTTTTGCACTTGAACCAGATATATCAATCCATGTTTTAGAAAAAAATGCACATGAACCAAGCATAAAAACAATATAAAGTATAGCATGTATAGGATCAATTAACATTGATTGAAATGATTCTGGTGGTGAAAAATAATAACATAAACCACCAATTGGATATGAACGTTGTGGTCCATTATCTGCCCATACACCTAATAAATTAATAAAAAAATTTCCAGAAAATTTTGTTGATAACATTTGTGATATAACATATAAATTTGAAACAAGTGCTGATTGTAAAATAATTGGAATATTTGATGTATAAAATAATTTTATTGGATATGATGATGATTGACCACGATAACGTGCAGATTTTATTGGTAAATCAACACGAAAACCCTAAAAGAAATTTTATATTATTAATCGAACAAATGTTTTTTTTTTAATCATACTTGAAAATAAATAACAATTGCAAAAACTAATACAGTTGCAAGTAAATTCATTAAATTAGGTAAATTTTGTCGATAAAATGCTTCACGTAAAGCTCGAACTTTATCATGTCGTGTTGCTAATAAATGAAATAAAGCAATAATACCACCTTCAAATTCAGTACCACGTCCAGTATTTATTGTTGCTGGACTAAATGCTTTCCATACAATTGTTTCACATATATTTGTTGCAATAAATAATGATATACCAGAACCAAGACCATAACCTTTTTGAAGTAATTCATCAAGTAATAATACAATAAGACCAGCAACAAATAATTGAATTATTATTAAAAGACAAACTCCAGCACCAATTTCTGATGGAATACCATACCTATTTCGAAGAAAACAAAACAAATACATACATTCCAATTTGACTAATGTATTCTATTAGAAAAAAAATTTGATTTCTAACATTAAAAAAAAGGCTGAAGTTTTCTTTTCATATCTTTGATAAACTTACATGCCAGTCATAACATAAACAATAGCTTGTCCAATAGTAATAATCATACCAAAAAGTTTTTGTGCTCCATTAAATAGAGCACGATCTTTTGGTGTATCACCAACTTCAATAATTTTTGCACCGGCTAATAATTGCATTATAAGACCAGATGTAACAATTGGTGATATACCTAATTCCATTAATGTACCACGATTTGATGCAAGAATAACTCGAATCCTAGATGTAATAAATAAAAAAAACGTTCGAGAATAGTGTTTTAAAATATACATACCAATAGAATGGATCAGCTGAATCTGATGACATTATACCAAATAATGGTATTTGACAACATACCAAAAATATAAATAATGTTATAGCTGTCCATAAAACTTTTTCACGAAATTGAATTTTACGATCAGGTTTTTGAATTTCTGGTATAAGTTGACAGAATGGTTTAACAAATTCAAGAAATTTGATACCCATTTTTGATTAAATTTCAAGTGAATTCAAAAATAAGAAAAGACAAGTGTCGATCGTTCGTTTTATTCTATATAAACATATGGGTTTGCGTCTTCCAATAAATACCATACAAAGACCAATGCAACGTTGCAATAACATAGGAAACGTCAATGGCTCTTGTCAACGTCACAATGCATCAATGTGTTCTGAATAAAATATCAGAGGATAGAGGTCGTACATTGATATAGAAAAACTTCTAAGCTGTGTTTTGTCTTAGTAAGAGAAAAAAGAATCGTTTATAATATTCTATAAAAAAAGAACATATGGAAATGATGTCATGAATTCATCGATAATGTTGAATGTAGTGTTTTGTACGTGTGCGATTTTTCGTAATTGGATTTGGATAGTAGATAATCTACATTCGGCAAATACTTTCATAGTCACAGTATGGTTTTTAAACTTTTATTTTATATGAAAAAGTATACTATTTAGTTTCTTCGATAAACAACAATAAAAAGAAGAGATTATCCTATAACAAAGTACATGAATGCTTTTTTTCATTACGATAATAGATGGTCTTTCCTTTTTCATAACTCATCTTTCTGTCTTTACTTCTATGATCTGTTCTCAAGTACAATAAACTACTCCGGTTTTTACTCTCGTGCTTTTATGTAAATTAGTAGTTACAAAAAAAAATCTATTCTTTTTCTATTCGAAGTCTTTACAAAGGAATTTCGATGTTATTCGAGTTGGAGCGTAGGAGTCAATGACTCAGGAAGTCGATTAGAAAATTTTTTCGTAAAGATTTTTGTGAAAATCGATAAGCAAAAAATACAATATAATGGTGGCACTCTATTGGAGAAGAATGAATTTTTTCGAGAGTCAAGATTCACAATTCTGCAACCAGAGCATTTCGGAGACTTTTCATTGATGAAATAAAATTAAAAATGCATATTCTCTCATACACTTCGAAACTATCAATTTACAATATGATTCAATAATAATGATAAGAAAACGCCCTCAACGATCAAGTTGATTAGTATTCACAATAAATTACTTAACACAAAACAATTACCTTTCCGCTAAGTATCAAGAAAACAAGATAGATATATAAATAAATCATTACCAATTTTTCATCGATGCAGTTTGATACCAATTCTTTCAATATTTCAGCTTCTCATCATTGTTCATCAATGTCAAGTAACCAGTCATTCTCATCGGTTTTTCAATCGATTGAAAACTCTGATCTACCAGAATCAATATCAATATCATATTCGTTCGAAACATATGTCAATCCGTCATCAAATTATTATGCTTAATGAAATTTTTCAAGGATTATATCAAGATCGTATAAAATCTATTCATTTATCTGTTAAATATCATAATTATATTTCAACAACCACATATATAGAACAAGACTAACAATATCTTGTGTATTATTCTACCTGAAATTCATAGAACTCTTGAAATTTCTAATACCAACGTTATTTAAACTAATGAACATTCAGTAGTAAAGCAATTGAACAATAGTTTAATAACAAAGGTATTTTTGATGTTGTTCTATAATATTAAACGTCTAGATCAAATTCAGATTATGATTTAAATCGACGATGAGTGTGGGTGTTGATTTTATCATGCCCTGTGCCTACACCCGAGAACCTCAAACTCGGCCGCATGATCTTTAAATCATCCTGAGTCGAACGATGATGTTAGATTAAGTGATTCAAAGTGACGACAAAAAAATTTTCGAAATATCTGCTCTATACACCGTTGTGTGCAACATGGCGACGAAACACTGGAATTTAGAAAATGTTGTTTTCGTCACAGTAGATCATTTTAAAACTAAAAGTAACATCACCTTGTGACTGAGTACAGTTGATTAACTATATCTTGATCTATTTTGGGATGATTAAAAATCACTTGGCTGATCTCAAGACTTTCAGAAAAATATTTATAAATCCTCGATAAAACACGCTATCGAGTTCGATTTTGTGTAGATCGACACAGAACAATATTCTCTATTGAATGGTTATTTTAAAAAAGCCAAGAAAAACTGTTGTTTTATCATTTTCAAAATGCCTAGTGTGAACTCACATTAACCAATCAAAGCTGATGTAGTTTGCCTTCCCCTAGCGCCTTCATTCAAATGTTTAAAACCTCATGCCACTAAATACTTGAGTTTCTAAATTATTCAAGGTACACTAACCATCTACTAGCATCATTTATATCAAAAAAAAAAACGAAGCACACTGGTTCAACTTTTCATCACACCGAAAAAGTGTTAGATTAGAGCCATATAAAAACGACCATATTTATGTTACAAAAATAATCAAAGTCATCCAGTTGAGTGTTTTCTTTTAACCATTTGTCTGTGATTAATGGTGGATCACAAAGATTGATATTACCATAGTGACGAATCACTATGTTCGATAATGTAGCTGTTCTGCAATCGAAAAGTCGCGCCAGATCTTTGATAATTTCACGACAAAATGCCAATTGCTCTAGCTGAGTAAATGAGCGCCAAAAAGAATAGATTTGGAGTGATAATTGTGGTTCGGATGGATGCAAATAACTATTAATTATATTTAGATAAACGATCTGAGGCCATTGTCGATCAAAAAGTAAGACGAGAGTCGAAACCAGCAAGCTCATTGAACGTAAACATGGTAGAGTATGAAGTATTTGTATAAATTCATTGCTCGGTGTCCACATTCCTGACGGCATCATATTGAATCTGGTGATGCGTGATATATCGAGACCAGTGGCAATATATTCGAGTAAAATGTCAGGATTCTCTTCAACGATCAACGATCGAACATGAGTGAAACGATTCAAGAGTACTTTTATCATCACCGGTTGCGAATCAATCCAGAGATAGTTGACATATGGAAATGTTGTAGGCTCTAATCCAGTTGATTCTGTTACTAGTGTTTTCTTCTTCTGCGAATATTCATACCATCTGTTAGCGCAGTAAGGGTTCGTATAGAGGTACGCATTGAAATCATCAATCCATCGGTCATAGGTAATGTACCATTTTTTTTCTTCGAGCCAGAATCGAGTACGAAACGAATCAATGTTGATTTCTTCGAAGCTAATCATTTGAAAGATGAATTTAAATACAACAATTCGATTTAGGACTGGTATCCATACATTACCATCGGTCATATCAGTTTGAACGTTACTAATATGTAGAGTCAGATGAGTGAGACAAGCCATCGGCAAGAGTAAATATCTGATTTCGTTCATTGTTGTATGAGAAGTATGGATTGTTAGTCGTCTTAAATGTATAGGTGGTACGTACAGCATATGATTGAGGAAAGGTTCACAAGCATTTACTTCGCATTGAAGAAGCATTGGTGCGACTGCGAACAGATGATTCAAGTCAATAAGAACACCTGTAAGAATTAAATATTCGACTGTGGATAATTGCATTGAAGGAGACGGTGAAATGATGATTGTGTCTGCATGACAATATAATGTATGAATAGAGACATGTTTGAGCGATTGAACAGTAAATAGAATATCGTGGAAAATGAGCGATATCAACGGTAAAGTCGATTCTTCTGTATCATGAACAGAAGCAATGGATAGTGATCTTAGGGAAACGAACGATGGTAGTCGAGTTCTAATCGAGTTCCATACACATGAATCGATATCAGCGAGACTGATCGAACGCAACCTTGGAAGAGTATCATCGAT
>CAJNOP010000887.1:0-12733 GCA_905250075.1 Rotaria sp. Silwood1 | reverse complement strand
TTTCCAGTAGAAAAGTCGTCAGAATATTCAGAAAATTTCATTTCTTTACATAAATTTACGTAATTAATTTTCGCACAATTACTTCGTGTTCTATTTCTTGTAAAATTGCGTGTCACTTCCTTCACTAGTCCATATTGCATATAAAAACGAACATCAAATGGTAAACACGTTCTAGTTTCGAATAAGAATTGTTCATAGTAATCTATGCAAATATTAATAATAAAAAGTTCTTTAAGATAAGGATATTTAATGATTGATCAATTTTTTGATTTTCTAAATGGTTTATTAATTTGCCGTTTTTGGTTACGTACAGTTAATTCTTCCATGAATGGAAATGATTGAGCAATTCGAAGGAATAATTCATGTTCAGAAGGGCGTTCATCAAATAATGATACTTTACGAACATATTTAAATATTCCACCTGGAAAATTATTCGTTATATCATCGTAATATTTCCATTTATATGAATATGAATAAATACGACAATGACCTTTCATTCTTTTTAGAAAATAATCAGCCCAATAGATAATTTGTGTATCATTAAAATCTCTAAATATCTTTTGAATATCTTCATTTGATGGTAAATTAATTTCATTATAAAAACTACTTAATGAACGAATATAAAATGTGAATTTGGGTGTGGGCAGTTTTACTTCTTCACCTTCACCCACATGCACAACCACACCCACGCCCATACCCACCCACACCTACCCTGTCCATACGCATTCTCGTACTCACATCTACTGTTGATGAAAAACGAGACACTAACGAATAAATGCTTAGTCAAAACATTGTTGTTATGTCCACCATAACGCAGATTAAAGCAAATGAAATAACATGACACTTTCACAACTTATATAACAAAATCTCTTCATTGATTGAGAAGATTGGATCAAAAAAGTGGAGGATTCCGATCCCTTTCCACTCCTTATGGAAAATTTTTCTACGCATCTGGATGCAATAATGAAGGGCTCATGAGAACGGTCATATATTTGCAGTCATTAAATATAGTGCTTAGTCGATTGCAAGCTTCACTCATTGTTGACAAATATGTACTTTTGTTAGGAAAATATCAATGAACTGACACCAATGATCCACAACTAATTCGAGTGATTTCCAAGACCAAGAGTTGTAAGACAAATATATTAAGAGAAATTTTGTAGAACTAGTTCTGGTGAGGAAGTGGGTGTGGGTGTATTGATGTGGGTGAGAAGAAGATCCACACCCACACCCTCATCAATTGGCTGTGTCACACAAAAGCATTGATAATGTTCACGATTCTCTCGGTCAATATGTTCTGATACTGGAATATTACAATCTGTTGTTCAAAATTTCGCAAAAACCCAGTAATTACATTGATGCTCAAGGCTACAGATCGCATTGATGAGTAAGAGGGCAAGTGAAGATCAGCACAATTATATTAGTATATAGTAACCAACATCTATTGTTGTATACTCTCGAAAACATTTCGGTACTGTCAAAATTGATCCTAATAATCTACATGTCTCATTTCAACTCAAATAATACCATCTTTATTGCATTCTCACTAAGTAGATGTATTATTGAGTCTTGATAAATATCAAGTCATGAAACAATGTTCTCTGACATGTTTTTGCAAGTTTTTATTCAACTATATTTGTTTTTAAGTTCAATAGTTTCAATTTTTCTCATTAAAAGCAAAATTTAGGCATTGTTTCTCGTTATATTTGGGCAACTGTATAATCGATAAACACACCGTAATAGGTAAACACAGATGGACTTTGAAACTTCAAGATCACCTGATAGTTGGAATCCGAGTATTGAACGAGTTTTCTTTCTGTCGTTGTTACTTCGATTTCTTGATTATTGATGATTCTATAAACATGTGAGACGGGACCCATCATACCTTCGTTGTCAATAAAGATCGCGTAGTCTTGCTGTTTATCTGTGAATGGTGTTTCAATAATCATTGTTAAATTTTCAACAGGATTAGACCAGGATAGATGGAACGTAGTACATTTGGAAATACTAGTGTTGGCCAAATTGAGTTTTGATGAGTTACAGTAACCTTGAATGGTGACTGTACGCCAGCATGGGCTTGAATCATAGGACCAAAGTTCAGCTTCACATGACTTGTGGATGTTGTTGTTGTCTGTAACAGGCACACCTAGAACAATTGGTTTCATCACCACTGTCACTAACAGAACAACAAAGAAAAGAATAGATTCCATAGTATGTCAATGAAACGCTAGAAAAATCTTGACCTATTTATATGCGAGAGTCGATATACACATGCAGAGAGAATAATGAAAGAGAATGACAATACAAAAAACAAGAGAGAGCAGGTGCTAAGGATTTGATGTACACAAAGAAAGAATAATCAAATTACAAAAAAGTGATCGACTATTTCCCTTATCATCATTATCAGCATTTCAAGGCTAATGTCGATTTGTATATTTCTTTTTGTATAGATTTTGAATCTTTCTTCAAAATCAGTTTCTCTTGTGAATGAATAAGGGTGGGTGTTGGTGTGGGTGTGAAGATAAGATATGTCCACACCCACACCGAAACCCACATCTCACCCCACACCCACCCCCACACCGAAACCGACATCTCACCCCACACCCACACCCACACCCACCCACACCCTTTTATTCGTTTCATCATATGAATATGATCAGTCGTGTTGGTACCCCAAGATACAGAATGCAAAATGGTACTATTCTCGGAAGGAGTATATAATGAGTTTTATACCAAATGAAAAATCCGTCAAAAATGGAATTTATTGGTACTGATTAGAAAGGATTTTGTAAACTTTGTAATGTCGAACTCAAAAAATTTTATATATCAGAAAATACTAAAATACTCACTTCTTCTCTATGAAAGAAAAAACACTAGATTTTCCCATAAAACTAGTTTTGTTTGATTATCTTCACTACCTCCCATCTTTCGAAATATATTCGATAGATGCAGCGTAAAAAACTGAATCGAATAAGTGTATCTCAAAATATGTTAGGTAGTAGAAATAATAAAAAAAATGCTAATATTATGGGTAAATCTAGTGTTTTTTCTTTCATAGAGAAGAAGCGAGTATTTTAGTATTTTCTTATAAATAAAATTTTTTAAGTTCGACATTTCAAAGTCTACAAATTACTTCCTAATCAGTACAAATAAATCCTATTTTTGACGGATTTTCATTTGGTATAACATTCGTTATATACTCCTTCCGAGAATAGTACCATTTTGTATTCTGTATCTTGGGGTACCAACACGACTAATGACGTCAATATATTATGTTATCATAATCATTACACAAATATGTTTCGATATCTATATTGTGTATTTTTAATGAGCTGACTTTTTTCGACTAATAGAACTGAAATTTAAGTGATTATTTATGATTGTGATTTCTGCAATAGTACCTCAAAATAATGACTTTTCCCTCCCATCCAAAAAATTTTTCTAATTTTATGAAGTATTTCTATAGTATAGTTTCATTTGCCTTTGATAGAAGAAATTTTACTGTGTTCATTTTTCATGTTTAACGTTAAAATGGTCAATGCTTATTGCTGGTATAAAGAGTCATAAATACTTCTCTCTACATCTGACTTTTCGCATACCGAAAACTGTAACAGCTGTACATATTTAAAAAAGATTTCATAGCTGATACGATCATCATATTTCAGCAGATCGTTTTCTTTTCAAATAACATCTTAAATCTATTATTTATAAATTCACATTGACTAGTGCATACTTTAAAGTTTCTTCTATTGAGAAAAATTAAAATAACTATAGAAGACGGATTTGATTGTCTTCTTTTAAGATTACAAAAACATGGTATGTGATGAAAGTCAAAAGTCTTCGTTTCAATATTGAATTATACAAGTAATTACTAGGTAGAAATAAGAACTTAATCATTTCTCATATTAGTCGAAGTAAAATAGCATCTTCAATCAGACACAAATACAATATTAAAATAATTTTACGTTATGATTTAATAGGTTGTGTGTTTATCGTTTTTTTTCTGTCTGTATCAGGTATATCTGAACAACTTTTTATTAAAAGTGATTAATAAATAACATAAAAACAAACACGATGCTTTAAAATATTTCTTATCCACATTAAAAAACTATTTGGGAAAACCAAATGAATATTTGTTGTATATGAGACATGTTCGAAACCTAACATTTACCCATGAATTAATAGACTGGAATAAACATTAGCCATCTAGAAAAAAACCTTTAGTACCTAAAAACCGCGATTATACCTGTGATCAAAGAATACTGTGATTTCTGATAGATGATTAGTTCTCAAAAAATGTTTTAAGCTTGCCATTGACACGTTATAAAGTTCTCCATTTTCCTAATTCATAATATCTGAACTGATTCTTCTTTGAAAAGACTCATCAAAATAAGTGCTGAGATCCTTTCTAAAATTAAGAATTATTAATTAAATGAAAAGAGAGTATAGCGAATATTTTATACCTAAACATAATATTAACATTATGATGTTGCTTATGTAAATTATCATACAGAAATTTGATAATTTATTTTAATTTATGTTCGATAAATTACGAAAAGAAAAAAAAATTATATTTATAATAAATATAAATTTCTCATAATTTATATTTATTGTAAAGTAAACGGTAAATGACATCACTAATCTTTTGAATAGATACCAAATTTTACTCTACTCTTCCAAGTCTGCCCTCTTGCATGACCTGACATCTTTTGATCACTCGTAGTATTAGTCACAACAACTCTCTGTTATGAACTATTGATATTGTTTGGTGTGTTTTGTTAAAAAATGCGCTAGGATAATGCGTAAGTATCACTTGTTGACGTAGTTTTAGCTTTCATGAGACGTGATCTCGGCAAAATAATATATTATATCGAGTACATTGGTTTTGTACAGCTCTTATAGAATTACATTGCCATTCTATGAAAATGTCTCTATTGCATAAAAGTACTTCTTATGACTCATTCGTTTATCAATACATTCAAATACAGTGTTTTTTCTTTTTTCTATTCAGTTCTGATATGTTCTTTTATCTTTATGTGATTTTATGGAACTTTTCATTCATCATAGTTGATCATTCACCTAGTCATCTATTCGAATGATCGTATGATTTTTCTTTTCTGTCATAGTAGTAACCGATTCTCTTGATATCTTGCTCATTTATATTAATGTATAGCATAACATTTTCAACTTATCACATTTTTTCCTTGTATAGTTAATTAAGATAGAATATAATCAACAGATCGATATCTACAGACAAATAAGCAAATATAGGGCAGTCTTTTAATTTTTAGTGCTTACATTGAAATTTTGATTCTGACATGGGTAATCCATGTATATCTGAAGCGAATGAACATTATCAATAATGTCAATCTTTTGTCTTTCTTTTCGTTGTCTGAAGTCAAATAGGATTTTTTGAACATGCAGTTAGAATGAGCTTTCAGCGTAGATCCTGAATAGATGTTTGTAATTTTTCCAAACTATGTTTTAATCGGCGAAAAATGAAGGGATCTTTTTCGGGGAACTTTTGTGTCACCCGTAACTATTAGTAAGTGTTGATTGTATATACGATTTTTTACAAGTTTTCTATTCGTTTAAATTTTTATTTATTTTGGCCACTCTCAAAATCAGACAGACATTGAGGATATATTTTTAAAGAGTAACCTCTATGTTATCACCAGATATGGGCAGCTCCGACACTGCCAACTCCACACAACTCCATTCCGCTTTTCCCAAATCCCACTTCAACTTCAACTCCTCGATTATTTCAGCTTCAACTTTAGTTTTTTTGAAAACCTACCTAGAATAGCACCGTAAAAAACATGCTGCACTCGATCTTGTGTTAAAACATTGAACCCTTTTGCAACTGCTTTTAAAATCGGTATTTCATTCTTGATTTTTTTCATTTTCACTGGACAAGATACCAGGTCGATAGGGGTGGACTCGAAGTTGATAAAAATGTATTAACTCCAACTCCATCTATTAATGAATAAGTTCAACTCTAATTCTACTCCAATTCCTCTGGCAAAAAGAGCTAACTCCGGAGTTGCAGTTCCCCATTTCTGATTAACCACTTAAAATTTATCGGCGTCAATTGATATTCCTACTAGATAAGTGCGTCATTGAAAAACATATCAAACTATTTTTATCAGGTTTGTTTTTTACTTTTCAGTATTATACATTTGTCCTTTGTATATAAAAATCTGATGTTCAAACCTAGTTTATAATTTAACCCAATAAAAGACACCTGATACAATTATTTTAATATTGAAAATGTATTTTCCAATAATGCACTCTTCTACTAATAACAGTTATTGAATGAAAAAATTCCCAGTCAGACCTTGGACGTTAATTTTGAGTATCTGTTCAACTTTGAGTATTCGAAAAAAATAGCAAAACCAAAACGGATCCAAAACTTATCAAACACTCTTTACAAACATGACTTTCTCAGGAGAAACATCAAGACGCCTTTTTCTCCTATATTGTGAAGACGAAATCATTTTCAAATCAACCGTTTTCATGAAACATCGATCTAAAACACATATCAAAGCAAAAATTTTATTAAGATAACAGCCCGTTTTCACGGAAATTTTGCAATGCTTTTAGGAAATGATTGATTTTAAAATGGTTTCGTCGTATATAATAGTGGAGGAAAAGACGCTCCAATACCACTTCTTTCGACTGGTAATACTCTAGCTCTTTCTATTCTTGAGTTATTGCAAAAGTGGTCACAGTCACTATTTCATTTAACAGGTAATGATAAATGCAGAACTCTTCGTTTAATGACTATTTCAGGGAATGAACTCTATTGATTATGTACAAGCAACAGACCTACTAAGAGTAGCATTAAACAATCCAGAAACCCACTTTCGTGATGGGCAATGGGATGCTATTGATGCGCTGGTGAATCACCGGCAGAAGTTACTGGTTGTACAGCGTACCGGTTGGGGAAAAAGCTTGGTGTACTTTATCAGCGCCCGTATTTTTCGTGACTGGGGCATGGGACCAACGATTATTGTTTCACCTTTACTGGCTTTGATGCGTAACCAAATTGAGTCGGCTAGACGTTTAAACATTAATGCGATGACAATGAACTCGACTAATCGGGATGACTGGCAGGATACGGCACAGCAGCTATTGGCCAATCAAGCTGATTGCTTACTCATTTCTCCCGAACGACTGGCCAACAATGATTTTGTGGTAACCGTGTTACAACCTATCTCCAATCGAATTGCTTTGATGGTGGTGGATGAGGCTCACTGTATCTCAGATTGGGGACATGATTTTCGCCCGGACTACCGTCGTATCGTTAACATTCTACATCAGCTGCCGATCAATACGCCAGTGTTAGGCACCACGGCCACAGCTAATAACAGAGTGATTGAAGATATACGTGCACAGCTAGGAAATGTCCATATTCGGCGTGGATCGCTTATTCGTGAAAGTCTGGCTCTGCAAAATATTGTGTTAAACGATCAGGCGTCTCGATTAGCTTGGTTGGCGCAAACTATTCCAGGGTTATCAGGCACAGGTATTATATATACATTAACCACGCACGATGCTGAGCAGGTTGCCATTTGGCTCAGCCAAAATGGCATACAAACTGCAGCCTACCACGCCAATATTTGCCACCCAGATTTTACTAATAGCAATGCTTACCGTCAGCATCTTGAAGAGTTGTTATTACATAATAGATTAAAAGTATTAGTTGCCACGACGGCATTAGGTATGGGCTATGACAAACCAGACTTAGACTTTGTCATCCACTACCAGACCCCTGGGTCAATCGTCGCCTACTACCAGCAGGTAGGGCGCGCAGGTCGAGCCATCGACAATGCTGTTGGTATACTGATGTGTGGCACGGAAGATGAAGATATTCATGCATATTTCCGCCGCTTGGCTTTTCCTCCGCTGGAGCAGGTTAACGAAATCCTGCAGGCATTGACACAGAACAATGGGTTGACGCTGCGTGAAATAGAGACACATACAAATCTTCGCTACGGGCAAATAGAGAAAGTTTTGAAGCTGTTGAGCGTGGAAAGTCCGGCTCCCATAAAAAAAGTCGGAAATCAATGGCATAGAACAGCCGTCGCTTTCCATATGCACCAACAACGTATGGCCCATCTGACGCAGCAGCGAGAGCAGGAGTGGGCGGAGATTCTGCAGTATGTCACCAGCCAATCCTGTTTAATGAGATACCTGTGCAATGCACTGGATGATACAGATCAAACAGCCTGTGGAAAATGTGCGTCTTGCGTGAAAAAACCGATCGTTGATACGCAGACCGACCCGCTGATGGTGCATCGAGCCGCCATTTTTCTGCGACACGCAGAAGTACCTATTATCCCAAATAAGCAGGTCGCAGCTAAGGCGTTTATTGAGTATGGATTCAGGGGAAATCTACGTGCTCATCTACAAGCTCAGGAAGGACGAGTATTATCACGCTGGGGCGACGATGGCTGGGGTAAAACGGTTGCTCATGATAAGCGTGATAAACACTTCCGAAGTGAACTGGTTGATGCCGTGGTCGAAATGATTACGAAGCGCTGGAAGCCGCACAATTTTCCGACCTGGGTTTGCTGCGTACCATCGCTTAATCATCCGGATTTGGTTCCTGACTTCGCCAGGCGTTTAGCCACAAAACTCGGTCTGCCATTTGTCGATGCTGTTCATAAAATACGTGCCAACCAGCCACAAAAGGAACAGCAAAATCGCTTTCATCAATGCCGAAATCTTGATGGAGTGTTTCGTATCACTCAACTTGTGTCTACAGGTAGCGTGCTGCTGGTTGATGATATAGTTGACTCTGGCTGGACGTTAACAGTTATTGCAGCGCTGCTGTTAAAGGCTGGAAGTGGCCCTGTTTATCCCGTCGCACTGGCCTCAACCTCGGTAAAAGAGTAATGCACTTTTCTAATACAACACGAGCAATTTTATTGCTGAGAAGTTATTTCACGAAAATGATAATGCATAAAGAACGCTCGGGAAGAAGAGGAGGGAATCAGGGAAAAACAGACATTTCTGGACGGAGGGGAGTGTGGGTGTGTGGGTGTGGGTGTGGGTGTGGTTGTGAGTTTATTTCTTATTTCATTTCTCGCATATCCTCACCCACACTCACACCCACATCCACACCCTCGAATAATTAATATTCAACATGATAATAATTCATTTATTAATATTCAATTAAAATTATGTAGTCAAAATGAACAAGATTTAAATATATTAAAACTATCGGATCAATTTGATTTTATTTCATTTGGTCTATTAATAATTGATAGAAAAAAATTTGATCAAGCTCAAATATATTATAATTATTTAATTCCTCAAATGCCTGATGATAATGCTGATATTACTATATGTTATGACGCACTTGGATATATTCTATCAGAAACACATCAATATAGTTCAAGTTTACAATGGTATGAAAAATCACTTGTAATTAAAAAGAAATTATTTGATCCCAATGATCTACATATAGTATCTAGGCATAATTCAATTGCTTCACTGCTTCTTACTAATAATGATTATAATCGAGCATTAGAATCTTATGAAAAAGCATTTCAAATTCTTCAACGAAAATATGGCGATGATCATCCACGTCTAGCAGAATACTATAATAATATGGCAATGGTTCGTAAAAATCAACAACAATATCGAGAAGCTCTTAATTTATATAATAAAGCATTATCTATTTATGAAAAAACATAATGTTGATAATAATATTAATTTAGTTTGTCTTATGATAATGTTAGTTTAGTTTATCATCATCTAACTGAATATGATCTTGCATAAGAATATTGTAATCGATCATTAAAAACTTATGAAAGTATTCTTCCACTTAAACATTCACTTATTTCAATGACATTGGAAAATATTGCAAATATTTATTACGATAAAGGAGATTTTCGTCAAGCACTTAAATATTATGAGAAAGCAGCTAAGATTTATTATCATGTTTTACAAATTCGAATGATTATTAAAAATATTCAAGCAAAAATCTAAATTGGATCTATTCGATTCGTTTTTAATGGCTAACAATCAATTGAATTTATCTCGACAAACGTTAAGAATATTTGAAATTAAATGCTTGATGAATAAAATCTAAAAGAAAACAAAACTCATCCAAAGGGCGACAACGCATAAGCGAACAGATCGACTCATTATAACGGGGAAATAGATGAAATCAAATTTTTTTTTAAGATGGATTAACTCTTTTTATTGAAGTTTATTCCTAAGAACGTGGATGTTCTCTACAACAATAGCGAGACCTAGACATCCGCACTCATATGCAGTATTCATAAACACTTCTTCTATTAATAGTTGAGTTTGAGTCGAGTGTAGCTGAATTTAAACATGAGAACTGCATACTTCCTCGCAAGTGCCGTTCCTCGGTTCCACTGTTGCTCATCACAAATGACACTATAGTCAAAACTATGCTCCCTTTATCTACTTAGGAAAAATCTCCATCAAATATTGATACACGATGAAAGATCATTTACAGACATTTGTAAAACTATATCGATGTTATAAATTTACCCTCGGCTGTTTCGTCATTGAAATCTCACAAACGTATTTTATGCTAAGTGCAGCGAAGTTTTCATTGGATTCAAGTTAATAGGATATTGTCTGGAGCTTCATGAATCCTATATTTGTATTGGTGTTCAACTAGATATTTCTATCCTGTTTTTCCATATATCTGAAAGACGATTCATATAAAACGAAAAAAATAAGGACAAAGAAGGATCGTTGCGAAGTCTGGAAATTATCGTACATCACATCTCTTGGCAAAATATATTGAACACTATTCAAAACTCTTTCGTACAAAAATACGAGAAAACAACTAATTATAAATTATACGTTTTTCAATATTCTTCTCTCATTTTTCAAGAATCTCCAACATGTATACTGCTAGCACAGAAAGAAATCTTTCGAATTTATTTGAATAAGATCTCAATAGGACTGCACACCTTTTCTTTTCCACAATTTTGCCAATTGAACAACGAAAAAACTTAGAAAGTCAATACTAGATTCGATAAATCTTTGTTAGCTCATAGGAAACGAAGAACATTTTAAGCATCAAGATTTTTTGAACAGATGCACCCTTCAATTTGACGCCTGATATATTGCCATCAAACGACTTTCCCTAGTGCAAAGTCTAGTGGGATAGGCAAACGTTTTTAATTAATACGGTCATTTCCAGTTCAAGATAATTTCTCTTTAAAAACGACGTCTTAATAATCAATATGAAAAGGTCTGTTATTTCAAATGAAAATCATTCATTGACATCTATCAACATGGTGAGCCCACTTGATCAACATTAACTTCTCGTCGTCGCCATCGTTTAAGATGAATTTCGAATAGAACATAAATTAGTTGATGACGAAATCGTTCGGATGCACTGAGATAAATATAGAATGGACTCTAAAAATACGTGAGGAAAAAAAAACATTTTCAGACCGTCTGATCAGTGAACAATACTCACCACATAATTTAGATAATACAAATAGATAGTTATAATATTGGTAAATTGAAGTTGTGCGATAATAATTGGATCCTTCGGGAGAATGGGACTGTAAATGATAGCAGTAACAATCGTATACGGTATTGTTGCAAAGAAATTGTGAACAACTTGGGCAAGAACCATTGTTGTCAATTGTTTGTCCAATTCACGACGAACCAATGGCAAAGCTCGATGAGCCAATTGTTGGACATTACGATATGCCAAACATCCGAAGAGGACGGTAGTAATTACTGGTACAGCACCGGCAAGAGATATTATATAAACATAAATATGATATTGAAGAAAAGCAGCATTGATACTTGTACAAATTATTTTATGTGTTATAGATTGTTCAATTAAATTAAAATAAATCATATAAGGAATTCCAAGAAGAACCCAAAAAATGATCACTGCTACGGACAGACGATGGGCAAGTTTGATGTTGCTCCATTGTTGCCAACCAGGACGAGAACAAGTAACCAAATATTGATCAATGGTCGCCAAAGAAATCATTGTGAAAGAGATCAAGACACTAAAGTAAAGACAATACCATCTGAAGGCACAATAGAATGGAGAACTCAATGTCCAGTCGATACCGAAACCGGTAATCAGTATGCGAGAGAGTAGACCAGTGAATAAATTTCCAACATTGAAAATTGACATGATAAGCAAATAGAATGCACATGAACTTTCGCGAAAAGTGTGCAGACTGAGAAAAACAACGATCGTCAGAAGTCCACCAATTACACCGGCGATGAACATCAAAATTCCCAAATATATAGCCAATTGCTGTGATAAGAAGCCAAGAAATGAAATAATCCATGCGACCATCTTTGTTTTGAATTTGCACACTAATCCGTCACAATTGTTATTCTATTTTAACGAGAGAGCATCAGCATGAAACGAGAGAAATAAAGAAATGACGACTCTCGAATTCATTTTTTTTAGAATTATCGGATGTGCGTGATATGAACGTCGGAGAAAATGACAAAAAAATAGGGTTTAATTGATAATTACTAAACAACACAATGATACAAAGAAATGACGGATATTTAAAAGAAGAAAGTTGTCCTCATTATTTTTGATAAAATAAACGAACAACTACTTTGCTTTGATGATATGAAGCTCGTTTCTATTTACAATGATGGCAAAAATTATTCATACGATTTTGTTTTATTCATAACTCAACAATAACGAATAGATATTTTGAAAAACAGAAGACACCAAAAGAACCAC
>CAJNOP010000886.1:34521-78102 GCA_905250075.1 Rotaria sp. Silwood1 | reverse complement strand
CTACCTTATGCACAGAGTCTGAACTCAAAAGCGATTGGACAGCTGAGGACCTTCCCTTGTAAGAGCGAGTCTCAGTTACTAGTGAAAATTTTTTTATTGAAAAACTTCACTATCGGTTAACGAGAAAAATAATAAATACATTTGACTTCATTTTTATTTATTTATACAAAATGTTTCGGAAGTATAAAAATCATGAAAGAACTCCTTCCATATCTTGTCATTCATAGTTTGAACCGGGGTGTGGGTGTAGCTGTTACGGTAGTTGAATTTAGTTCTCCACATCGACGCTCATACTCCACACACTCACACTCAGATCCTTGAAATGTTTAATATTGTCACCATGTCGTCTATTGTTGACTGTGAACAAAAGAAGAAAACGAAACTGAAGATGTTGTTCTTCTCTAACAAACTGTCAAAATTATAGAAAGCCACAGAAAGTCTTATCTAAAACAATTAAAGAACTCTTTTCTTTATTTATTACTTTTTCGAAGGTACATTTCAATATTGTCTGCATAACAAATTCCTTTATAATATTCTCGTCTAAGACCGATCAGTAAGTAACGTGTAGTTGGAGGAATTTTATTTGATGCCATTCGAAATATTCATTGTTGTTGATCAGTTTCATTAGCGAAATGGACTAAAATTTGAAAATATACAAAATATGTTCATGATAGTGCTTCTCAAAAATGTTCGCCAAGAAAAGACACATACCAGCAGCAGAGACAAGGACATCGAAACCCTGACAAACTACACATATTAACAAATAACCACCAATACATTGGATATCTAGTAATATGTTATATTCGGCTTGAGAACTATCAATCAATTGATGCATTTGCACTCGTTTATTTGTCGTAGTAGTAGTGACATTAAAAAAAACAGTTTTCTAATGAAGTATCATTGTTTGATAGTGTTGGATATGAGGAATAATCTGGATGATAGGCAATTCAATCGGGAATTGAACCGTTTTGTTCTAATAGCGACGGTAGGCACAAAATTAGAAAATGGGATGTTTACACTTTTAAAGGTACTATTGTATCTGGTGGGCTAGAATAAATGGTCGCTCTTTGTGGTTTATTTTTTCATCATCTAATACGTTTTATTAAAAAAAAACACAATATACTATTAGATGTAGCTTGAAAAGCTCTCCAGCTGATAAAGTAACTCTTATTTTAATTGTAGAATTTTTATTGTCAAAAAAAGTAAAATTCACTGCGACCGATTTTCTCATGGTCGAAATTTAATCCCTAACAATTTTGTTCATTTTGAAAACAAAAGGAGCAATTATCAAATAAGAGGTCCTATGGAAATTGTAGAGCTTTTCATGCTGCATCTTGTGGTACATTATGTTTTTTAATAAAACGCATTAGATGATGGAAAAAAAGAATACAAAACGGTGCCATTTATTCTAGCTCACTCGATACTTCCTGCATTGCTCGTATTTTAAAGGACATAGAGAAACACTGTCTTTTCTGACAAGAATAGAGCATGAGAAAACCTTATTTCTTTTTTTTGCTGTTGTGTGCTTACTACTTTAAAAGTACTTACACATGCTTCTGCATTTCCATTTCGAATCAAATTTGTTACATTCATTAGCCATGTATCGTTTGGCAAAAATAACATATATCAACTGGAGTTTTCCTTTTTCTAGTGCATGCTGAAGCTCAGCATTATCTATTATTATATCAGCACCGGTCATATTTGTATTGCTAATATAAACAGTAAATAAGATGACATTAGTGGAATTTGTAAATGCTAGATTTGTTTCTGTGATTTCAATTCTGCCTCGAAATTTAGCTCGAGTGAAATCAGCATGGAAAGGATTTGCTTTATAAAAACTAACATTACATAGTTCTGAATGTTTAAAATCAGCTCGTTGTACACTTATTTTTTGCTACAGTAAAATAATGAGTTTTTAAAATTTTGTATCACTCATTATCAATTCACTACTAAAATTGACATCATTGTAAAATTCACAATTAATCAATAATGCATTTGACAAATCAACTTATGCTAATGATAATTTCTTGAATTCATACTTTTTGTATGAGGAACTTTGGAGTGTAATTATTGGCTAAATCCGCACCTGAAAGGTCTAGTAGTAGACCCGTATCATTTGATGACTCAATACAAGGAAGAAGATTATTTTCGTAGAGAAAACGGAATAGCCGTGTCTTTCGTTTCCAATCCAAATCTGCCAAAGCTGTTAGTATTTGACTTCGAATGTAAGCTGTCAGTTGTGTTTGATCATCTGCGAATATTGTTTGATTCCATGGCGACAGTTGTTGCTTAAAGATAATTGTTCGAAATGTCTTGGATGTAAGTTTTAAACACATCCTGATAATGTAATTCATGAGCCTGTTCTTGTTCCAGCTGATAGCGACGATCGTCAAATTGTTGTTGTGATCACAACAGTTCCTATGTCAATCATCAATGGAATGAGAGCACCGAGACTCATATTTGTTCACGATAAACAACGCGTTCCACGTCTGTATTGAAGAGGTTGTCGTCGTCGTGGGTATGAATATCTTCTATGCATTCGAAACATGGATTCTTATTTTGCGTCTAAAAACAAATAATGAGAGATTAAAATAAAGCAATCTTGAAATAACGAAACACAAAAACTGCTGTTTCTTTTAATAATGCATCTTATCTTTAGAATGTAGTAATAGTTATAAAAGAGTAGAATATTTTGACACTTAAAAATGGTGGAATAGTACCCAATCTTCTAAAATCATCTTTATACACAATATAGCTATTAATTTCTTTCGTATTTGCCATAGAATATTTTAAAGCAAGAAAAAGAAAGATATTAATAAAATTCACTTCAAATCATAAAGTGAAAGAGAAAGCAAATCTTTAGATTTTTCAAGGTTCGAGGAAATGAATACTAGTAACAAATTTCTCAACAGAAAATATTTAAATAAGAGATGATGTATTCCAAACATCAATTTTCGGTTTAGTTATATTCTTCAACATAAAAAAGAAAGAGAACATCAGCTAGCATCATGAAAAATGTCAAATTTCAGTTATAGTCTCTGATAAAAAAACACTAATAAAAGTTATAAATAATTGAGATATGTCAAACAATTGACTTATAATAAATAACAAACTCTGTTTATCAGAGATTTTTTATTAAAATGCTTCATCAAGCCAACAGAAGTCTACATTATATGGTTTTCAATAGACTCTACTTAAATAAACAGATTGATTAGATGTGGGTAACGAGGCGAGACCATGTCCACACCCGTCCACACTTCTCATCATCGTTAGTGTAAGCCAAGTTATTATTGTATTAATCTTAATACTTTCTTTACTATTTCTTTCAACACTCGAGAAAGTTTAAAGTAGTGATTTGTGCACCAAGTTGACTGTATTAAAATAATGTATTTGAGAACAACACAGTAAAAACAAGTTCTATTTCATTTTGAGAGTTATACTAGGTTTTTGATTAATTATAACCAAAAATGAATGAACAATAATTAACAAAAACAAAATTCAACAATTTCAAATTACTTATTCTTCCTTGTAGGAAATAATACTCTGTAACACATGTGTTCAATGTTCATGATCTATTAAAAATTTCGAAAATAACTGTAGAGATTCAATTTTATGATTTCAATAATAACATGATAAAAAATTTGTCAACTTTGTTTGAAATAATATTTGTAATTATTTTCAACACTTTATATTTCTATTATTCGATCGATGGCTGAAATACTCATGTATTTATTGTTCTTTCGTTCTCTGTTTATTACTCTAAACACAATGACAATATATATTTTTCTATACAAGAACACAAAAATTAATTTAATTTTTGCTAATAAATTGTTCCTCGTATTTGACATTTTTGTTCACGTGTACGCATCTTTCGACGAACATTTCGAATACGTGCTGATAATCGAGATGTAATTAAACCCTGTTTAAAAAAAATATATATATATCGAATTTATTATTGTCATAAATATACAATTTTCAACATTACATGAGGATTTATTGTATCTTCACATGCTAAACAAGGATATTCTGTAATAAGTGCAATACCAATTTTTTTATATTCTACACCATGAGTTAATTGTGGATAAACATTCATATAAAAATCAGCTGCTTCTCGAATTAATTCATTCATAATTGGCTCAGGATTACCTTTAAACAATTAAAAATATATAAATTAATATGATAAAATCAATATTAAAATTACTTACCCATGAGAAGTTCATGTTGAATTTTATCACTAAATGTTGGTAATAATGGTCGATCAGGTATTCGACTAAGACCAATTTCCTATTAAAAAAAAAACGAAAAAGAAAACATTTTAATTAATTATAAAGATTGATCGAAAAATTTTTCGATAGAATCAAAAGTAATACATTTGTATTCTTTTCGAATATGTATGGAGAAATTTTCCTTTGAAAACTTCACAACTGTTTTACGTTATATATGTTGATTCTGGCGGAAATACTTTCTAGCGAGTAAAAAAAAAAAAAGTTTTTAATATTACTTCATTATTATTTATCGGTATTATTGATTGAGACTGTTGCCGTGATGATGATGATGCATAATGATTAAGTTCATCAAAAGTTTCATCATTTGTTGAAATACGTGTACGTTGATGAACTAATGGATTTCGATTAATAATATTTGATGAAGGACCTTTACTAATTGTTGTCTTTTTTGCTACACGTCGACGAGGAAGTGGTGGATCAGATATCGGATCCTAAACAAAGAGAAAAATAATATGAAAAACAAAAACTTGGGCAAATTTTTTTTTTTTTTTGATGAATCAACATACTGATGGATAATCGGTACGTGTTAATTTGAAAACTTGTTCATTATCATCCTGAGAATTTAAAATAAAAGAAAAAAAAAACGTTTTTTTTGTCTACACAATTAAATAAAAACTTCTTACAAGTGAAGGACTTCGTTCACGTCGAAAATTTAATCGTTGAGAAGGAACATTAGATAACTATAAATAAAAAACATAACAATTTGTATGAAATAAACAAATGAAATTGTTCTACTTCAAATGGTCCTTCAGAGCCATCATTAGAAACAAGAAAATCATGCAGAAAAATAGTTGATGAAGACATTACAATAGATTTCAAGATGCAATGATACAAAAAAGAAAAGAAGAAGAATCTTAGTCTCATTCTAATTGGCTGAATATTCAAAACCAATATTTTAAAAGATGTTAGATGTCCGTCCTTGCTATAGGATTAGATTTTAAAGATGTCTCTGTAATTAATTCATATGATTTATTTTTTTTTTGAATATAATTTTTATACAATAATTCGCAACTATATTTGTAATTTTTATGAAATAGACATTTCTCTACAAAATGTAATATTAAACTAACGAGGAAACATTCCCAACTGTCACATCGATTTTAAGTCGAGCGTATGCGCATCATGTAGGCTCTAATGATCTATGAATACTCTGACAAAAGTTTGTGCTGCTAGCTTATTACTATCGAGATATGGCATGTTTATTGTATGTTTAAGCAGAAAGCCGTGGTCCCTCTCAGGAAAACTGAGTTTTGAATTTCAACTTGAAACTTTGCATAGAGATAGACCTCAATGAGAATAGTTTATTGTGAATATTTCAGTTCTTTTGATTGCTCCTAGTCTGAAATAAGAATATCGAAATCTGCTGGTGTATATCAGCGATTTTACCATAGTTGTATCTTAGAATAGGAACAATGAAAAGATCTGAAACTTTCACAATAAACTATTCTCATTGAGGCCTATCTCTATGCAAAGTTTCAAGTTGAAATTCGAAACTCAGTTTTCCTGAGAGGGACCACAGCTTTCTGCTTAAACATACAGTAAAAATGCAATATCTCGGAAGTAATAAGCAAGCAGCACGAAATGTTTTCAGAGTATTCATAGAACACTAGAGCCGACATGATGCGCATACACTCGATTCAAAAGCGATGTGACAGTTAGGAATATTCCCTTGTAAATTGCAACTCGTAGTCAAGCGTTTTTCCCATATCGTGATTCTCAAACATGTGAAATTTCCTCTTTCCCACAAATTATTCATAAAACAGTAATAATAAAATTTTAGAGAAGATTTCTTCTATAAATATAAACGAGACAAGAAAAAGAAAATATTAAATACAAACACTCCTTATGAAAAATATATTCTATATGCCAGTTTTCTTCTAGGGTTTTTTATATTATTAAAAATTAAAATACTTCATTTGAATTTTGCCCGATAACAAGAAAAACACTAAAGCTCTTTAGGTAAAATTCAACAAGATATCAATAATCAAAACAAACATCATTTTGTGTGTGTTTTTTTTTTTTCAAATATATAAAACGGTATATTCATTAGAAAAACATAATAGGACAATCCATCATCATGAATTATCATTTTCTTGCAAAAAGAATTATGTTTTTTTTTTTTGCTATCGTCATATCTATATTGTTTTTACATTTGTATAAAGATTCTAATTTCTATACCAGATATTCTTATTTTAACTCCTAAAACTATGAATTCTTTATCAAATAGTTCGAGAAGATTTATGTTTAAAACTTTTAGTTTTCAATATCTAAATAAAAGAGATATTCTGTTTCTTCTTTTTTTGATGTACCTAAAAATGGCGAGAGTTTAAAATAAGACAGAAAAAAAAAAGGAGAAAAGTTTTTCGAAAAAAAAAAAAAATCATAAGTAAGAAGAATTACAGACAATAATAACAACACCGAGAACAACAGCACAGAATAAGTCAGAACTCACAGGATATAAAATGAACAAAAAAAAAACGAAAGGTAAGACAAGAGAAAAAGAAAATACGTGATAACACAGATCTATACATGAAAAGAGATATTGCTGCAAAAAAAAGAAAAGAAACGCACAGCTATTAATAGAAGTCAAAACAAGAAAAATCAATGAAAACACATATTTCGAATGTGTTTAAAATATTTCAAAAAAAAAAAAAAAAGAAAAAGAAAAAAAGTTTAGTTAATTATTATTATTTCAATCGTTGAAATTTCTTTAGAATTCTTCAAATTCTTTTCCAAATTTTTCCGTTGTTGCAATACGAACTAAATATTATACGAATAAAATCATAATAATATTAAATTTAAAAAAGAAAAAACAAAAATATTTCTTACGTGGTTCTTCTTCATATTCATCAAAATTACTTGCATCACCTAAATAAAATAAAATAAATTTTTTATTTTTTATTTTTTTGCAAATTAAACCAACCGGGTCCTTTTGTTTTTGGTACAAATGGTGCTTCTACTTTTCGTTGATATATAGCAATCCAATCTGTAGCTGAAAACCATTTATGAGTTTTAATATCATCAACACCATTTTTTAAATTTCCATAACGTTTTGTTAAATCAACTTGAAGAAGATTACGTAATAAATCTTTTAAATCACCACTAAAATGTGATGGATATCGAACCTAAAAAAATTTAAATATTTTAATTTTTTTTTTTTGAAAGTCTTTCTTACTTTTCCTGATACAATTTTTTCATAAATTTGAATTGGTTGATCAGCAAAAAATGGTGGATAACCCTAAGATAAAAAGAAAACATTACTATTTCAATAAATAAATAATTTTAAAACATACAGCTGACATTTCATATACTAATACACCTAATGCCCACCAATCAACTGCTTTATTATATCCTTTTGATAAGATTATTTCTGGTGCCAAATATTCTATTAAAATATTAATATAGAATTTTTATTTAATATTCAAAATTTTCGTTTTTTTTTCTTTATTATACCTGGTGTACCACATAATGTCCAAGTTCGACCTAGAATTGAAAACAATAAATATATTTCTATGTCTTGGTTGCTTTTAGAATCTATTCTATAATTGTATCATGTTTCAAAATATCAGTTTGACATATTAATATGCTTATTATTATTCTTTAATAATGATATTGTAAGAATCAATCAGTGGCGTACGCAGAAATTTTTCAAGGGGGGCCCAACTTCGTAGGGGGGGCCGGCCATGGCACAAAAAATTTTTTATCACGTGAAAATATTTTTTCCTGTACCCCCCTCCAGGACTTCCTCGTCTCAAGGGAAGGCCCAGGCCCCCTCGCCCTCCCCCCTGTGTACGCCACTGAAATCAATTATCTTAAAATGTTTAAATTATATTAATGTACGAATATAAATATCTATTTCATATTTTTAGAATCTTTTAACATGATGATTAACAAATTTTACCCTCAAGAAATTTATTTTTAATGAGTTAAGTGTCCGAAAAATGAATAAATATTTTCGATGAAAACTTTTGCGTTATAACTAAACGAAAAAAAAAACAAAAATTTTATTTTGCTTCACTTGAATTGTATGAGTCATTATGCGTATTTAAATACGAAAAAGAAATTTCGGCGATAAACGTTTTTTTTTGTATGTTTAACGATGTACTTTGTATTACTAAGGTTTTCAAGTTCGAATAATAATATGATAATTTTTAGGTTATGTTTTTTTTTTGTAGAGAAAATAAATTGTATAATGATAGATCGGTTGATTTAACATATCTTTAATTAAAATAATCATTATATGAAATAATAAATGTCCGTAACAAAAATTTAAAAATATTCTATTTTTAATATGAATATATCTTTCAATTATAAAAATAAGGAATCATTTTACATAAAATTTAGTTACTAACTACTTGAAAGGAATCCTTTTAACATTTATATTTTTTCTTATAAATGAATAAATAAAGAATGTTGACGCTTTTTTTGTTTTTTTTACTAATAAGTCATATATAAAATATATAAAAGGCTAGATACGAGTATAGTTAATTTAATTAATTAATAAATCTTATTGACATAAAAATTCTTCAAATAAACAAATTTGTATACCTTTAATTTTTTTTGCAAAACCAAAATCAGTTACTTTTAAATAACCTTCAGCATCGATTAATAAATTTTCAGGCTAAAATTTTAAAAAAAAATTTTTGTTCAAATTTTCACTATGTGTTTTTTTTTACTTTAAGATCTCGATAAAGTATATCTAAATAATGAAGATATTCAAATGTTAATACAATTTGAGCAGCATAAAATCGAGCATGTTGTTCACTAAGATAATAAATATAAATTGTAAAAAAATTTTTAATAATAATAATAATAATACCTAAATCGACCAACTTTACGTAAATGACTAAACATTTCACCACCGGGTACAAATTCCAAAACCATATACAAATATGAATTATCCTTTTGAATTTAAATAAAATTATTTTAAAAAAAAAGAGCGTTTTCTTTTTTCTTTTTACTTTGAAATGATAATCCAAATTAACAAGAAAAGGAAATGAAATAGCTTGAAGAATACGTTTTTCATTGAGTGTATGTTCAATTTGTTTTAATTTAACAACCTTAAAAATAATAATAAAAAGTTTATTTTGCTTTTCTTTTTTTAAATATAATATTACTTTTTGTTTGTCAAGAATTTTCATTGCATAGAAATTTCCATTAGATACATGTTTAACAAGCATAACACGTCCAAATGAACCTTAAATTGAAAAAAAAAAAACAAAAATTAAATATTAATAATTTAAAATTTTTCTACCTGTTCCAAGCGTTCGTATACGCTCGAAATCGTCGGGTTTAGCTGTATTCTATAATCATAATCAAAAACAAAATATTATCAATAGAAAATCTAACTAGATATTATAATTTTAACAAACTCTCATTACCATGCCTAATTGTTAGTTATATAAACCTTATGCTTCATGACAAAAAAAAAAAAAGAATGTTGTTTTTTTTCTAATATAATTATGTCAAAAATATTCATAGACTAACTAAGGATTTTCTATGTCATGAAATAATTATATATACTCTACTCTGACAAATATAATCGTCTTGAACAATACTCAAGTTTAAGTTTCAATTCTTTAGTAACAAAGAAAAAAAAAATGTATAAATTTTTGCTTGTTTAACATGATTCAAGTCAAAAATTTTGATGAAATTTTCTTCTTATATGATTTTTTTTTCTTTATTCTGCATTTTGAAAGTTTCATAGTTTTGAATTTAATTTTGTCTGGATAAGTCTAGACTCTCAATGAAAATATCTTAGTAAATAGACATATTAAAATTTTAATAGCACCATTAAATCTCAATAGGAAAATTATAAACTTCAAGGGTTTTGAAATACTGACTGAAATTTAGTATAAAAATAGAGGATGACTTTAACAAAAAATAAAACAATTGAATAATTTTTACCTGTCCGGACATTTTATAATTTATTAAAATTCATAATTGTTTTGATTTAATAGTTTTTTTTGGATGTTTTAAATAAAAATCATCACGATAGATTTGTTAATATTAAAAACAAACAAAAACTAAATATAAGACAACTAACTACGATGTTGATGATGCGTAGCAAAAAGAGAAAAAAAAAAAAAAAGATTTTTTTTTTTCTCTCTTTTTCTTCATATACTAATTGCTAACTCGGTCATCAAAATAGACAGACATTATAATTTTTTATTTTTTAACTAAAATTTTTGTTCTATTTTTAGGTTTCTTTTTCTTTTTCTTTTATATAAGAATATATTTACCTGGCTTGGTTTGTCATATTTAACTTGAAATTCATCTTTAGCTTTAGCTAAAAATGCTTTTACTAAAATAAAAATAAAAATAAATTAATGACTTGTAAATATATTTAGTTATATATATAATATCCTAAACTTACAACTATCCTTTTCACGTGAAGAAACAGTAGCAGCAGCAGCACACATTCTTTTTTTTCTTTTATCAAACAAAAAAAAAAGAAAACAATGCTTTGTACTTACATATACTTGTTCCTGTTTAGGTGAAGTTTTGAAACTTATTTCATATGATTTATATAGAGTGCGTGTTTGCTTTCTTTCAGAAGTATAATTAAGAAAAAAAGAAAACTTCAAGTGTAGGTTGAATAGACAAGAGAACTACGATGGTTACAAGGAACAACTATTACGAATGGAATGAAAAGAAGCAAGAAAAAAAAAAAAAAAAAAGAATAACCGTCTTGATCATTAGTTTCGTAGTTCGGTTACAATTTAAAATAAGAGAACGAAACAGTTTTTTTTTGTTTTAGGTACATTTTGAAGTTACAAAATTTTGTTTTGTTGTTTTTATTCATTTTGTAATGAAAAATGATTGACTTTTGAGCTAATTATTAAAGAAAAGAAATAGTGAAATTTTATCAAAATTTTTAAATATGAAGAGTTGAACTGCACTTGCTTTCTTTTTGTTTTGGTTTTTTTAAATAATAGATATTTATGTATTCATTTAAACTAGACATCTTTGTAATTTTTTTATATCAAATTGCTTATTTTTTTTTTTTTGGTTTTTCTATAAATAGATTTTCGTTTTGATAAATAGAAATATTATCTAAGTAATTTAAATAAATCTTCTAATATATCCTATATTAAGTCTTCATTGATCTATTTTAATTCTATATTAAAATAGTTATTTTTAGATGATAATTGTTTGTAAATTAGAATATATATATATGTTTGATGATAACGTATTTCTAATATGAAAAAAATAGAATAAAGATTAATCTTAATGATTGAAAATGCGAATATAAATATTGTTTATTATAGAAAAATGTTCTATGTATTACTATTATACATTATCACAGCATGTCAGCTGTGCATGCAAGTTATTTGCCGTGCATTGATGTTCTGTCTGTCTTATTACCATCATGTCTTTCTCAACAACATATAAGAAAAGCCTTGAGAAGAATCGATGATGATGATGATGATGATGATGGTAATAACAACGATGTTGACGAGAAAATCTGGACACAAAAACAAATCAATATGTGCGACGTGCACACAAGTATGAATAGCAATCGAATCAACAACAAGTACTAGTAATGATACTATAACAATCTTTAGTTTTTTCCTTTTCTGTTTTCTTTTCCTTTCGTGATGTTATTTTTTCTAATCATATTTAGTACACTGAACATAAGGAATTACGATAAAAACTTATATAATTGGGAATGAAAGAGAGAGAGAGAGAGAGAGAAAGAAAGAAAGAAAAACTAGTTTATGTGCGTCAACAATCTATAGTTATAGAAAACAACATGAAAATTTGTCGCTAAACATACAACTGTTATATATATATATATATTATTACATTCATAATCGATTTCTATGTATGTGTATACACGTCACCTTTATATTCAGTTTCTTTCTTTTATTTTTCTTTTTTTTTCCTACACAGATGAAAAATGATTGTATTCACGAGGCGAACACAAATATTGTAACATACATTTGCATACTTTGCAGTGATTTCCGATGGATGGCCACTTTTACTTTTCATTAAAAACTCTTTTCTTCTAGTCATCATTGCACGGGTACGAGTACCCATGTATATATAAGAAGAGAAACAAAAAAAATAAAAATAAAAAAATTGGAAGATATGTAAATGTCAAAGCACACATAGACAAAATATCATTTGTGATCTATTGATAGTAACATATATCTAAATACTTTGGTGTGTATATCAAAAATAGAATTAAAAAAAAAAAAAGAATGAAAATAATTTGTAAATTTTTGAATACCTTTTTCAGCTGATTGAGAATTAACTGATGTTGCATTTGTTGCTATAGATGATGATGATGATGATGGTGATGATGATGCACCTTGATGACGATGTGAATCGCTTAATGTTGTATGTTTACCATCAGCTGAAGCACTACTTTTAAGTGATGATGAACCATCTTTGTCTTTATCTTTATCTTTTCCTTTTGATTTTTCACTTAATTTTGATTGTATACGTTCTCTAAGTGCCTGCATAACAGACAGAATAATCCTGTCTGTTCTTAACGTACGGTACTAATAATAAAACACTTCCTATGTGTATAATACACTGTCTCTTTGTCGTGTGTTGTTAAAAAAGCAATGTCGATAGGTTATTGTTATTGTTGTTGTTGTTTTTTTTTGCTTCTGGTTGTTAGTGATGATGGTAGTGATGTTGGTATAGTGTAAACGCACAGCCAGTAAGCAGTCAAACGGAGAGAAAGATAGATAGTCTATCGGTTTTTTTTGATTTCTTATGTATGAGCGTGGCGCGTCGACGCGAGAGATATTTATCGCAATATCTTTCCGACACAACGAACGAACAAGCGAACGAACGAACGACGAGAACGAGAAAGAACCAGAGTGCAAATGCGCAGAGAATGAGAAGAGAGACAGAAAGAGAGAGAGAGAGAGAGAGAGAGAGAAAGGGGGGAGAGAGCAAGCAAGCGAAAAGAAATAAGCGTGTAAGAGTAAGGAAATATAAAAAGAAATAGCAAAGAAGGTTGACTCTTTTCTATGTATATATATAAATCTTGGTACCAATACAGAGACGTTATTATTATATCGTTAGGATTGTCAAAGAAAGAATATAGCTTTTGTCCAATTTAATTGTCTATCTTTTGTTGTTGTTTTTTTTTTCGTTCGTTCTCTCTCTATATATATCGAGAAAAGATTTTAATCGTTTGATCAGCACTTTACTTTCGCCATTCTTCACAATAATTTTTTTTTATATATCGATACTGAAAAAAAAAATTGTTGACACCCTTTCTTTCTCTCTCTCCTCGTTCTCTTTCTTTCTGTATTAATTTTACAGGTACTATTTAAATATACTGTATTATATGCATGATTTTTATGATTTCGACCTTTAAATATATTATTATATTTGCAAATATACTTGTATTCTAGTTCAACTATATAATTATACTAAATATGATTCATAGTATAACAATAAAATTAACTTCGGATAGAGATAAAAAAGAAAAAAAGAAGAAAAAGAGAAAAAAAAAGAAAGAGAATATGATAATGCTCAGTGAAGCGTTACACATGTGTGCGTATATTTGTAGGACAGTGATTATTATCTTCGATTTGCTGGATGAAGTTCATCTCTCTTTTCTTTTTTTCTTGCTATGATAGACATCGACTAATGTCCTTATACAAATTATCGTATTACTTGCTTGAGGCAATTCATTGATGTGTATATATGTAAAAAAAAAAAAAAAAAAGAAAAAACGAAATGGTTTTAGGTTAAATCTATGATAAGAAATATATATATATATTCATATGGACGAAGAGTTTAATTTCATTATTTTGATTTAATTTAATTACAAAATAATTTTTGTCTACTATTTAAATTCTTAAAGATTTTATTTTATTTTACACATTAAAAAAAAACATACACACACAAATCTAATTTTTTTCATAGATGGTGCTATGTATCATAAGGTTTATCGAAGTCTTGTAATAAGTTTCTTTTTGTGTCATTTCTCTACTAAAATAATAATCTATATATATATATATATATTTTTTTTTTCTCTACGTCTCAAATATTGTATACAGTTGATGGTATCATTTTCAGATGACAGTTGACGATTAAGAATAAATGACGAGACAACATAATGTAAGAAAAAAAAAACAAAATTCTCTTTGACATTTGTGCATTTATCATTTTTAATATGAGAAAACAAGAAGAAATCAAGTTATTTTTTTTTTGTTGGCCTATAGTTATTAGTCTTTTTCTTTTTTTTTTTTCTTCTACTAACCATTGATTTATTATATGACGTTGGTTGTTTCCTATATGCTTTTTAAATCTTAATTTATTACGACATTTCTTTTCCTTGTTTTCTTTTTCATGTTGTGACCTTCATGCGTGCAAATGCATGAATTTTTATTATGCCTATGACACACTTACGAATAATAAGTTATTTTAGTCTCTATCTAATCTATAAATTATCTCAAGAGTTTAAAAAGGAAAAGCATCATTGTCTTTTTATCTTATTTAAAAGTTTTCTTAAGTTAATTCGTAACATTATAAAAATTTCGTGCACGCGTATGTGAATGTGTAAACATGAATAATGTTCTATGGTTGTTTTTTTTGTTTGGTTTCATTCTGTGATCAAATATTAACATGTCTATGTTTTGGATTTATAACCATAATGTTTTTTTGTTTTTTTTTTTTATAACGAAAAAGAAACATGAGAACAAAATTTATGATAGGTAAAAAACAAAACAAAACTTAGATTAGATTTGTTTAATCGAACTTTGATTAAAGTTTTTCTTTTTTTGTTTTGCTTCTTCTCTTTTGATGTTATTTAATCTTTAAGATTAATTTGATCTGATAATATCAGATGACAATGGGAGAAGGAGGAAGAAAAAAAAGTAGAAAACTATTTTTAGTCATATATTTTGTACTTACAATAATCAACTGAATAATGTATAGGATAAGTAGATAGTGATATTAAACCAGTATAGTCATCAATAGTTGTTGATACACTTGTTGTTGATGTTCCACTAGCTGTAGGTATACTAGTCGAATCATCATTATTTAATGAACTTGTTTCTTTATTTTTTTTATATTTACGAGATGGTCGAAAACGTTCTTTAAACGATGGCATTATACTATGATCACGATGTGAACATCCGACAATAATCTAAGTATTGTCGATGTCTGTAATTCTTTTCTTCCCTCTCTCTCTCTCTCATTTTCTTGCTCTATTTTTTTCTTACTCATTTTTCTCTTCTCAATAGCAGATGAACAACAGAATAAAGCGAATGTCATAAAATATTACTTCTTTGTCAGTGTTTTTTCTATTATTTAGTTTTTTTTCCCTTGTTTTTTTGCTTTTTTTTTCTTTACCGCGTCAAACCCGTACGCGTTAAGAGATATCTATAGTTACAAGTGGTATGTCATTACAGTTTCTCTCTTTCAATCGTCTCACTTCCGTTGATATTAGATAAAAAATGTGTTGTACGAATTTAATGCAAACTAATCATCTCTTGCATTTTTTTTTTCTCTCTTTGATTTAATGTCAGTCGTCAAAATAGATGATGAATTTAATCAATCGGGAACAGTATATATATTTAATACACATTAACTATATCTATTGTCATTTTTGCTTGTTGTACTCTCGTTTATAATTCTTCAAGGAATTCTTTCGGAAAGAACTAAAAAGCATGACTATAGTATTAGAAAAGATTTATTAAAAAGAAAAAAAAAAAATTGTCATTTATTTCTAAAATAAGACATCATTACTTTTCAACTACACATAAGATTAATTCCAATGATTATTTATTTTTTTATGACAAGAAGAAAAACAAAACAAAAATAAAACGAAGAAGTACCACTTGACTAAGATGATAATTAGAGAAAAAGAAAAATACTAAGCTAAAGTATTATTATCAATATATCTTTAAAAAACAAAAAGATTAATATAAGAATAGAAAAATATATTTTATATATTGATTCAAAAAATTTTTTAAATGAATATTTTTCTAGATGAAAAAAAATGATTCCTTTTATATAATTCAAATTTATGAATTGAATTAGTTCAACTATCCCGAAATTAGTTTCGAACTATTACATTCTAACTAATTATTTGTTTAGAATGCTTTGATGCATAAATAATTATAATTAAATATTAATATAAATGAGACAAAAAATAAAACAACAACATAGACAGTCTATATCATAAAAGAAAAACTATTGTTGAATAATATAATTAGATAAAATAAATTGAATAATTGAACTATTTTGCTATTTCAATAAATAAACAGTTTAGATAGAAATTATTTTCTTGTTTTCTAACAAAATGAAAAATATTACAAGCAAATAAATAGGCTATATATATATTATTTATGATCCAAATAAACTTTGAATATCTAAAAAAAAACAAGTTCGTGTCCATTAACTAATTGTTTCTTAGATAATACATTTTTATGACATTACTAAATGAATATCATTATCATTCTCTTAGGAAAAAAGTAGTTTTCAACTTCAAGCTTTTCATAAAGACAAGCCCACTGAGAATAGCTGATGGTAAAACTCTCGGATACCTATAAAACAAAAAAAAGAGTTCGAAATGAATTTTATCCGAACATTGACTTAAAATTATCATCGATGTCTGTAGTTTTTTAGTAATTATGAATGTTTATTTCAGTTAAAGCCAAAAGATACATCCTAGAATATATGTCTGCAGTTTATACAGGTACTTGAAGCTTTTAGCAATAAGCTATTTTCAGTAGGCATATCTTTATGAAAAATTTGAAGTCGAAGATTAGTTTTTCTGAGAGAAACTATTACATTCATTCAAAACAAAAAAAAATACTATATTGTTAACTCATATGAGTCTATATAATTGTATAGAGTTCTAACTTTAAATATGATTAATCAATTTGGAAAATTTCTCTCTCGTGATTTATATTTTAAAGAATTAGAAATTCGTTCGAATGAACAAAATCGATTAGTTGATAGTAATTATATTTAATAAAAGAATAACATGTCATTCAATACGTGTTAATGGTATGTATATATATTCGATTAAATCTATTATTAGAATATCAATAAGTTTGTTTTTTCATTTATTGCATGTTCTTAAATCTTTCCAAAACTAAACTCTATGAAAAATTATCGTTTATAAAAAAAAAAAATGTATGTCAAGTCTTCATAGAACATTAGAAAAATATTTTAATTGTGATGATTTTTTTTTTTTCGAAATTTTTAAATATATCATACAGAATAAAATTATTCTATTTCTTGTGAAATTTTATTGTAAATAAAATAATTTTATATACACATATATATATGAATGTTTTTTGTGAAATGTTCAATAAAAATATAAATTAACAAAATTGACTCTATGAACTAATTGTTATTTTGAATCAAAGGAAATTACTTTAACAAGTCACGCAAATTTTTCTTCAATTAAGAATAAATATCGCAGAAAAATAAGATCTTATTATTTTATAAGATATTTAACTAATGAACAATAAAAAAACAAAAAAATAATTCTTTCTATATTTTCAAAATATCTTGAATATTTTTTTCTTCAATTGGAATAATTTATTTAAAAACAAAATAACATCTATTGACTTTTTAAATAAATACGTAATTATCTAAATCCTTTTTTAATGATTGTATTTTTTTATTTTGATTTCGATGCAATTCATGAGGGTAACTAAATTATCCTACTTATATATATCTTTAATTCCAATGAAATAAGATCTAGACGATTGGGAACAGCAATAGACGTTATCGATAAATAATATAAACTCATATTTACATTACGATTAGGGATGCATTGATTTCTAGAACGTGCTATCAAAGTTAATCGTGTTTTTTTTTTGCTTGTCCGTAATAGTGTAATTCCCTTTAGATTGTTTATATCATTTATGATCAGTTTTATTTTGTTCCATCAAAAACTATGATGATAATAATAAAGATTCTAAAATTTGATTGAAAGTTTATATTGTTTGTTTTTGACTAATTCTAGAACCTTTACTTTTATATTCTATGATAATTTTCGATAGAACAAAAATAACTTATCAAAACCGGTAGAAACAATCGACAGGGAATTATATTCTGAATAAGAAAAACAAAATTATCTTTGACATCATGCTATAGGAATTAGTTTATTTTTAATCACAATTGTGTTACTTTTGTTATCTATTATTTATTAATCAGAACTACTCAATCCTAAATAACCTCAATTTTATAAGATGCACTAGATAAACTCGTATATATTATATACTAAACAAGTAAAATAAAAGCAAACAAAAAGAGTGCAGACGTATTCACAGTGAACAATAGATCAAATGTAATCTGAAACTAGAACTTTTGTTCTATGGATTTATAGAAAAAGTTATACGCTGCCATTTTAGATGTAGGACAAAATTTTAAGCTAAAATTCGTGTGTTCGACTTTTTTTTTTATACATGTCGTATCAAAGGTAAAAAAAACCAGTGTAACAATCATAACTCCAAAAGGGCAGTGTATGAAGAAGAATCCTTCGAGGACTCTTCTAATCTCAACAGGTCATATATAATGATTGAGATATCACCTTGAGTGATTCCTTTGTAAGTATCTTTTGAAAAGATGTCTTCAGTGAACTTAGCTACTACTTTTTGTTTTCACTAATTCAGTATCGACAAATCTTTTAGAACATGTTAGCACAAGTATTTCTGATCTGAGATGTAGGTTTTTTTGCAATTTTCTTTGTTACAAAAGTACTCTCTAAAAGAAAAGTAAAGACACATTTGAAATCAGTATGAAAAACTACATCGAGTGATGTACAATTTGTCAATTTTTTAAGAAGAGTTTAGGATTAAAGATAGTCTTTTTTTTTGTTTATCAAACTTATTTTTATTTATCTCATAAAGTAAATTAAAGAAACCAAAAAAAAAAAGAATCCTTCTTAAAATTTATATCAATTAGGTGAATTGTTTGTCTAATTTGATAGAAATTTTTTAACATACTTAAATAAATTAATAATAAGTTTTCTAGAAATATATTCAAATTATTATTCTTTATGACTTAAGTATTACCGATAATTATTATTTTTATATAATTGAAAACTTTTTTTTATTAATTCTTTTTATACGTTGCGAATGATTCAAGTTCTCTCTCATGTTTTAAAAATAACCAATCCGTACAAAATTGATTTCTTTAGATATCAAATAACTTCTATTAAAAGAATATTTATTTATCAGAAATTCAAGCTTTAATGAATCTATATACAAGAATTATTCTTAAGCTGAACTAAAGTATCAGTAAAACATAAGCGATGCAGAGAATTTTCTTTCTTATAGATGACTAAAAAAATTAAATTAACAAGTACAAAATCTTAGTAAAGATCTCAGACGATCTTTTACAACAATTTTAATTTGACACATCATCTTATAATGGGATCTTACAAAATTTTCATACAAGATCTTGTACATTTACATAGAGTAGTTTTAGCTAGTAGCTGATCCAGGATTTTTTACTATGCTGGATTTCATCTTTAGAGCATGGGATCCAGATGAAACTTATAGAGGTATGATATTGGACTCAAATGATGAGCTTTCATCGAAAGATTTTTGCAATAGGAGTTTGCGAAAAAAATTAGCATTTTCCTGAGTCCCCTCAAGAGTTTTCTTTTCCTATTTGTAGTATTCTATATTTTAGAATTTAATAGTAAGTTACATTAAAATTCATCGATAGATTTTAAATTTCATCTAAAAATATCCATCCGCTGAGGAGTTATAACTTTTTGAATGCTCGCTAAAATTTTAGCAGTATGTAACAAAAATTCAAAACGTTATAACTTTTGAACGGATGGATGTTTTTTCGATGAAATTTGAAATCTATCGATGAATTTTGATGTAGCTGACTATTAAATTCTAAAATATAGAATACTACAAATAGGAAAAGAAAACTCTTGAGGGTGCTCAGGAAAATGCTAATTTTTTTCGCAAACTCCTATTGCAAAAATCTTTCGATAAAAGCTCATTATTTGAGTCCAATATCATACCTCTATAAGTTTCATCTGGATCCCATGCTCTAAAGATGAAATCCAGCATACTAAAATATCCTAGATCCGCCACTAGTTTTAGCTCTATTCGCATCAAATCTAAATTTTTTTTTTCGTGGATATGATTATATCGAAAAGATCTAATTAGAACTATATATTTTTGTTTTTAGATTTATGTTTTTTCCCTTTACTTTTTTTTACAACTGATGTAAATAACTATGTCGCAAAGTTGTTTACACTATCGGCGGTAGATTATTGGTCAGAGAACAATTGTCGATATACCACAAAAGCATAGCGGTTAGAGAATAACTAACCGCTTAAGTATCAAACTATCGCTAATGTAGCATACATTATACTAAATGGTTGCCCTGCGGCTTTTTATTCGATTTGAATCATATTGATATAAGCTAAAAAAAAACATATCCTTTGTGCTAAATGTTCTAGTTGCACTCTGGCGAAAACATATACATAATCTCTAAGAAGATCTAGCATTAAGATTTTATCAATAGTACTGATGTTAAAGTCGGCATATAAGATCGTATATGATTTGTTTTTTTTAATACCATCTCATATATAATCATGTAAGAATTGTAAAAGATTTTCCAAATGAATTGTTTGATTTGAAATTAACAACAATAAGAAAATATACAAATTCAAATTTTTTTTGCTTTTATTTCAATGAAATTACAAAAATAGATTTCAATTTTCTTTATACGCAAAATTAAACCCTTATAGAAACACTTATAATAGTATATATATATACTTATTTGAGTAATAAATTATTTAAATAGATCTTATTTCGAAAAAGGTCATCATGTTCTAAGAAAAGAGAAATATGAATCTATTGTAGTACTAATATCATGTTAAAATATATTAAATTTGAAAAATTTTTTAATATTAATTATTAATTTCTATAAGAAAGAAAAGTATCTAATTCATATTTTTGTTTTTTTGTTTTTCCAATTATTAAGATTTATAATTAAAATTAATATTGAAGAATATTAAATTGATTTTTATTTTCTTTTATTCATTGTCGAAAACAAATTTCATCAAAAAAAAACAAAACAAAGAATCAATTAGATAACAATATTCTTTAATTTAGAAATCAAAATATTTTCTTCATCAAAAATTCTATTCTATATATTCTTAGAATAATTATATATGATAAACAAAATGTCAAGATGGAAAAACAACGTTTTAGCTTGTTATTTTGACACATGTGCATATTTATGTGTCGACAGAGAAACTTACATATATGACATTTCACACTATGTAACGGCCTTGTACATATGCTTATATAACATTTTCTGATTAGAAATCTAGGGAAATAAATACATCTAATACAATATTATAATAACAACCTATCTAACAATGATTATACTAATCATTGAATATTTTTATCAAACCTTTTTCATATACTAAATAACTACATAGTTATTTATGATCTATATATAAATATATTCTTACCGTTCTCGACTTGATCACCTTTTTTTCCTGAATTTGTATTTCCCATTATTTCCGGATTAACTAGTGCAGATATATATTATAAAATAAAAAATATGAAATGTTTCGATGGAGTAAAACAGTATAATAAATAAATAAATAAATAAGTATATATATATATAGTATAATGATAGGTAATTAGAAAATGTAGGTGATATTAACGATGATGTTTGACGAAATAAAAAAGAAAACGACAACGATTAAACTATGCATTTGAACATGAATGTTAATGAACCATTGAGTTGTTTCATTATTCAGTCAAGCAAAATGTGTGAGAATACTAGAAATAGAAAGAAATAGACATTAGACAGACTAACAGAAATATAAAATAAGAATAGAAAAAAAAAAAACAACAAGACACAAACACTAAATAATAATAATAATAATAAGAACGAATGACAAGAATTTATATGAACAAAAAATAAATGAGCATAACAAAGACTATGATGTGTATATATTTAAAAGGTTGATTTCAAAAGTATTGACTATAGGGAGTTGAATAGAAGCAATATCATTATATCAACGAAGAGAAATAGAAAAAGAAAAGAACAAGAAAGAAAAAAATAATAATAATAAAAAAAAACAAAAATTTTGAGTTTTATTTCCATTTTGCTTCAAACTTTATTCAATAGTAATCATGCATTGATATCAAATGATTAAGAACGTATAAGAAGGAAAAGAGGAGATCAACTTACCCGTTGATGATGATGTGTGTATTAGTATTAGTTAAGTACAACACAAAAAAAATATTATGCATACCGCGATTAGAAGGCAACACAAAAAATAATAATAACAATAACATCAACAATCTAGCCGAACAAACACACGCGTCATTGCTTTTCTAATATAAAAAAAAAACGATTGTTCACGCGATTTAATGATGAGAACTTTTTAATGTTAGAATAACTGATGTTAAGAAGAATAAAACGACAAGAGAACGCGAATAAAAAAGACAAAATACTACATTCTATCGATTCTGATGTCGACACCGATGAGGTTGCCGACACACACACACACATAAAATTTCAAGGAAAAACAATTTAATGACAGCTCAACACATTTTTTCTCGCCTCTCTATACTTGCATACTTATTTTAGCAGTTAGCCGTTTCGTAACAATAGCATTGACATTAGTGACTTTCTTCTTCTAACTATTTTCTCATAACAAATACATTTGATCTTTTTTTTTTCTCAGAGTATTTCCTTTTCTAGAGTGGTCTGAATTTACACAAAAATCGATCACGACAATAAAACAGGTAGACAAATAAGTCAACAATCATCAAAAATAAAAAATGTTAACACAAACCAGATTTTTTTTGACCTCGATCTAACTAATGGATTCTGTCATTTAACTTCAAAGTCAAATCTTGTTATTTTAATCATAAATTAGAAATATCATGAGATAGAACAAAACAATTCTCATCCGGCTACAAATTAATAAACATTCAGTTAGACTAACAAGATATGACATGCAAAAAAAAAGCAATTGTATCTCCTAGTCGTATAGATCTATTTATCTTCGACACATATGTTACACATACGTAAGTATGATAATATACAATATGTTTGACATAAAAGCAAGTAATAAGAAAAAAAAAAAGAAGAAGAAGTTTCCTATCAATCTCATTGACAATCACCAATCCTCTTCTTTTCTTTTCTTTTTTTTTCCTATTCTCGTTTCTTACAATTACCACTTGAATAGAAGAATCATGAATGCACGCATATGATGAGCTGATCGAATTACTTCTCTTTTTTTTTTTTTGCTTTATCTATCTATTTTCTATGAGAGATCGATATTACTTTATGCTGCATGTGCATACATTACTAAGATCTACTCAAACTATTGCTTGATGATTGTGTCAGCTGGCTGACATAATAATGAGCTCATATATATATATAAATAATGTTCTTTTTTTTCTTTTCGTATGAAAGTGAATGGTTGCGATGATTGTGTGGTGTCCTGAGTTTCTCTCTCTCTCTCTCGTTTTTTTTTTCTTTTTACTTATCTGATTATATAAAAGTATCGTTATTGTCAAAAAAAAAATCAATAGAATTGTTGTTGAATGTTGATCATGCATATGCCCCCTCCTCCCTCCATTTTTTTTTGATCAATCTGATTAATGATAAAGATGCGTGTTGCTTGAAATGAAAAGAAAAATGTCATTTAAATTGACATATATGATGATTTACACTTGTTATAATATATATCGACATCAATATCAACCAATTCTTAAATAAGAAGTCAAGTTTTTGTTTTTTTTTTATATTAATAAATCATATGATAATTCATCTATCAAATATATGCTATAGGAAAAATTAGAATTTCATTGTTAAGATAAATTTCTTACAATCAAGTATTTAACTAAACATAGAATGACAAAAAAAAAGAAATAGATAGAAAATTGTAATTGTAACGATCGTGTCAATAAGCGGTTTCTATATAGATGTACGCGTTACAATCTAATAAAAATAAAATTTTGTCGGAATTAGATTTAACAACTAGTCACATATGCGATTGTAAAAAAAACAAATGTGTTATAAAATATTGTTCGTATAGACAAAAAATAAAAGAATTCGAAAGGTTTTTATTTAATAAAATATCATTTAAAAATATAATAGTTATGTAAATATAAATGAATAGATTAAAATATTTAATAATAATTTTAATTTTAATTTTATTCGAATTTTACCTATAAAAAATATAAATATTTAGTTGATTTAAAAATTTTTCAATTAGATTTATTTGTCAAGAATAAAAAATAGAATTGAATTTTTGAAAAATCTTCAAATCAAAAGTTTTTCTTTTTTGTTATCTATTGGAATTACCTAAAATGATAGAACAAAGAATTTTCTATAAAATAACTTTCTACAGTATTTTATCAACAAGATACATTAATCTTCAACTATTTCATTTAGAAATATCATTTTTATGTTTTTCATAAGATTTATATATGTCTATGACAAAAATGTCATAGAGATCCGGAAAACATTTTTTTTGATTTTGTAGAGAATTGTTTGCTCAATCATTACAAACAATTCAAACAGAGTTACAAGGGATGAAAAGCTTGTTGTTGTTGTTTTTTTTATAGACGTCCAATTCTTGAAAAGCTATCAATTTTTCTTAGAAATAAAATACTTATTTATTAACATTAATATTAGTGAGAAAAACAAAAAAAAACATTAAAAATAAATCTGATGGAATGATTTTAGAAGTTCGTATATGAAATTGCAGATACTTTAAGAATCGACTTGAAGGTCCTTAAGTGCATATCTATATATATCAGTCAATATAATTAAGAGTATCAGAATGATACTTAAATAGAAACCTAGTCCAATAAAATAAAATAAATATTCTAAAAAAAATTTGGCACCAACTGTTGTTGTTGAATAATAATTTATTATTAGAAAAGAAAAAAAAAACAAAATCTTATATTCTTTTAGATTACTTTTATAATTTTCAGTTCAGCAAAAAAAAAATTTCTTTTTTTTGAAAATTAACAACATAAAAAGAACGAAAGTCATCTATAGTCGTTTTGTTTACAACGTTCGATAAAATGTACTTGTCTATGAGGACACACATCCGAGTGATAATCTCCGTCTGGACTCATTCCATTAGGCTTTTAGTCTCGAGTTATTGAACTTTAAGCCTATTGCAGACGAGAAAAATTGCAATAAAGAATTTCGTCTTGAAATTGTTCCGAATAATAGCTTTCATGATATTTTGAAAGCTTCAGCTAATATTAGAGAGAATTTCAAGACAAAACTACTTGTTGTGATTTTTGTGCAATCGATTGAAAGTTTAGTAATTCGAAAAGAACAGTCTAATAGTACTATGAGCTCAGACACAGATTATCAATCGGATGTATTCCTTCGTTAATCTTTTTATTGTGTGTGATGTATCCTAATTGCTCTTTTATATGTAACATTGTAAAAGATATATTTTTTTTTATGATTAAATTTGATAGTTAACTCTTGTTTTTATTTAACAAACAGCAATTACATACATCAAAAAACAAACAAACGAGACAAGATTAATGTTAATATATTATTTTGTTTTTGTTTTATAAATATAATGAAGCTGCAAAAACAATATCACGTTTGATCTTTTGTGTACCTAATAAAATAATAATATATTTTCTTTAATAATAATAATAATAATATAATCTTAAATAAAATACCTTCAGTAAATTTTGCTTCAAGTTCACTATTACCAATAGCTTTAGCAGCACAACACATTTGTCGAAGAAGTTCTTCAAGTCGTCGCATACAACGTACAATTGATCCTATCATATAAATCAATGTAAAAAGAAACAAAATTTCAATTATTATTTTAATTAATAATATACCTTCGAATATTGTTGTCATTTTACAAATACTAGCAAAACTTTGTCCATCTACCCATGCTTTAACAACATCCATCATATATGGTTTAAATCCATCAACATAACGTTCTTCATCCATTTCAATTTTACTTTCAATTGATACTCGTGCTACACGACGAGCTGCTTCCTAATATAATGAATTGTTCATAGTAAAATATATCAACATTTCAAAATATTTTATATAAAAACATAAGAGTGAAAACTAAGCCTATAGAAGTTCTATTCATATTGAGAAACTAAAAATATACTTGTTTATCGTTCTATTCGAATTGTTTTGAAGAGAAGAATAGAAATTGATAATTCAATTTAATTTAATTAAGTATCAAGCAGTTTTACTTAATACTTCATGTTAAGTTTAAATAATTGCGTTTGGTAATTGTTCTCTACTTCAATACAGAATCAACAGCTTGTTATGCTAGCTTTACAGAAATGTCCATCGTGGGTGAGAATCAAAAAATTGCTTTGATTTTCAAGACTGTGACTGATCTCAACTAGAACTTCTATTGCTAATAGATCAGATTCGTTAAGTCTTACAGTGGAGTATACATGACCGTCGAAATTCTATATAAATTCATGAGTTTTTTAAAATTTATTCCTAAAAAAAGTTGCTGCCACCGCCGCACCGATATGAACATCTTATCCGAAGATTTCTCTCTAATGATTTGAACAATATCATATGGAATTCGTATGATAAGAGAAAAAGATATTGTCAAACAAACTAATACTTTTTTTTTCTATTTTACATACCTGTAAAAGATGTAATGGTCCTGATAATTCTTGTGGTAATTTAGGCATTTCATTAGCTTTTTCTTGAAAAACAAAACAACTAAGTAAAGCACATGCTTGACTAACAGTTAAATCATTAAAAACACCATTAAATAAAAGTTCTGTTGTAACAAGTTCATCACCTGTATCAATTTCACATGCTACACGTCCTTTTAAATCAATAACATCAGCTGAATTACAATAACCTAAACGACGTAAAACACGTTTATGTCTTTTTAAATCACCTATTTGTAATAATGATTGTGCTTTTTTTAATTCATTTTTAGCATCAAGAACTTGTTTTTCAATATTTGCTTTACATTCATATTGTTCATAAATTTTTTTTAATTGTAAATTTTTTGTTAATGGATGTTCATCAAGACGTGTTTGTAATATAGAATATTGTTTTATATATGATATCATATCATTTGATTTAATACCCATATCATGTATTGGATCAAGTAATGGTAAACCTAATGGATGACGTTGTATTATATCTTGAACCGATTTTAATATACTTTGTCGAGATTCTTTTGTTCGTAAATCATCTGGTAGATAAACTCTTATAGCACTTATATCACGTATTAATGTATGTTGAATTGGAATAACCTTAAAAGAATTTCATTAACGTAAAAAAAAAAATAACAATAGCAAAAAAAAAAAAATCTTACTTTCATTTCACCTCTTTCAAATAATGAACATGGTTGAATTTCAGCTGTTAATTTTTGTGTAGCACTTTCTAATGTTAAATGTGCTAAAACATCAACGATATAAATTGGCTAAAAATAATAATAATAATTAAAAAAAAGAAATTCGAGACAAGTTATAAAAAAAAAAACATATTTTTGATACAAACTTTTTCACCAGGTTTTTTATGAAAATTAAGTACAACACACCAATCAAAATTAAGATCACCAGATTTCACCTAGAAGAAAATTTCATAGATTTTAATTCTAAAATTACAAATGTACTGAATTTACATAGAGTTTCAGTATCTACAAATATAACACTCTGAGAAGCAATTAAATCCAAGACGTTTTTTTAATAGTGCATCGCAGTGTAGTAATATGTGCTATAGGATCTTTACTCTAACGAGTACAAAATGAGGATAATTATGAATGTTCTGAAACTTGTATAGATCTATTGTTTAAGAAAAGTACGACATCGAATTTCAATATAAAAAATATTAATATATTTTAATTTTTAACAAAAGCTGAAACTTATGAAGTGATCGTTCATGATGAGAATTCTTCTTTCAAAAAAAAAAAAAAAAACTAAAATCTTCATGTAGGAAAATATCTATAGAGATTCTTTGAAAGATCGTATTCCAGGCAAAGATGTCCATCGCGGTTGAAAACCTGCCGCTGCCGCGATGACTTTCAAAACAGTGTATTGAATTTTACTGTTGCGATTGTATTTAATCAGAAATATCGATACATGTCCATTAGATTTATTCAGTCGCAAGCAATTTCGTTTGAAAAACATAGAAATTCTATAAATTTATACAGTTTTAAAATGTCCTTCAAAAATAATGCTGTCGCCATGGACATCTCTAGAGGTGTAAGCCATCCAGCTGCACCGCCGCCGATTTTTTTCAGAAATCAGCCACCGCCACTGTGAAAAAGTTAGTTCAGCTGTTGCGCCACCGCCACAAGCGCAAATTTTTGATAATAGTATGCGCCGCCGCCATTGACATCGATACATATGCGATCGGTCATTTTCTTGCATTTTAGGAACGAAAACGCCTTTTTTTGGTTGTCAAAGCCGCCGCCGCCGTTTGACCTCTCGGCTTACACCTCTAGACATCTCTAATTCCAGGTTAGCTGTTAAAAAGTCGAACGGGAAAAATGTGAGTGTAGATGAAGAGAAGACTATGCCTTCACACATCCTTGAAGCTAATCGAGTTTTTTTTAAATTGGATCGGACATACTTCTTATATCAAAAAATAAAAAACGTCTTATTAGGTTATGATTTTCCATATTTTTCCTTTTGACTGTTCAACAGTACATTGTATTGGATAAGTCTTTTCGAACAAGAGATTTTACTCGATTGAATTTTTACAGTTCAGTATTCTATTACTAGAAAAATAATTAATAATGACTATATTCAAAAAGAATAATCATCTTAATCGAACGATAATTGTTTTTTTTATTTTGATTTTAAATTTTATTTTTATCTAAAACTTCTTACTGTAACAAGACGACCAGGCTGTAAAAATGGTAATAAATATTTTGGTTCATTTATCATAATAGCAATTTGATCTTGTACAAGTTCAAGTTTTTTTTTTAATTTATAATATCTTGCAACTTCTTCTTCATTTTCAATTTTAATTGAATCATATTGTTGTTCACAAGTTTGTAATTCTACAATTTTGATATAAATCATTAGAAAAAATAAAAAATAAAATCTTACTTTCATAAAGTGCCGGTATTGATGAAAAATGTTGAAATTGATAAAATGATCTTTCAAGCATAAATTCTGGATTAATACCTTCAACACGTAATAAATTTAATACCATATTATATGTTAATTTAAATGCACTATTTAATGGATCAGCTTTTCCCTAAGAAACAAATTTTTATAGATAAAAAAAAATCAAAAATATTTTGTATACAAACTTTAACAATATCTTTTGCTGTTGTTGGACTCATACGTTCATCAATAATTAAAACAACAATACCACGTTCATCTTTTCCACGACGTCCAGCTCGACCACTCATTTGAATATATTCACCAGATGTTATCTTAATTAAAAATCAAAAAAAATTAAAATTTTTTTTTCTAATATTTTATATTTACCCAACGTAATTCTTTTCCATCAAATTTTCTAGCAGCTGTAAAAAGTACTGTACGAGCAGGCATATTTAAGCCCATACTAAATGTTTCTGTTGCAAATAAAGCTTTAATAAGACCTTCACCAAAAAGTATTTCAATTGTTTCTTTTATAATTGGTAATAAACCTGAATGATGTATACCAACACCTCTTTTAAGTAATGGTAAAACAGTATTTATTTGAGGTAATTTTTTATCTTCATCAGATAATAGATCAATTGCATTATTAAATACTTCTTCAACAAGATGTTTTTCATCCTCTATAAAAAAAAAAAAAGAAAATTTTTTTATTTTTTTTTTTATTAGAAAATATAAAACCAGAATTAAAATCAAGTTTTGCTATTGCACATGCATATGTTTCACAATCTTTTTTACTAAAACTAAAAACAATAACTGGTGCTAAATTTCGTTCCATAATCATTTTAACAATTTTAAATACATTTGTTTCAGCTATTAAATATAAATTAAAAAATGAAGATTTTTTTTTTTTTTCTAAAAATTCTTTTTTGCGTACTTTTTAAACCACCTCGTCTTCCACGTTTATCACCTTTTGCTGCATCACCAACATCACGTAATGTTGCCATAGCTGAACTAAAATTATCTTCACGAAATTTACCCTAAAATAAAAAATAGAAATAAAAATTTCAATACACAAAAAAAAAGAAGTACCATTTCATCAACAACTAAATGAAGACCATCAGCACCAGCTGGATAAATATAATGATGAAGAGGTACAGGTCGAACATCAGTATATACAACATGACAAGGCTAATAAAATAAATAATTAATAGACTTCTCATACAGTGAGGCCTCAAAAAAAAAACATGTACATTTTTATTTTTACGCATAAACGAATAATAAAGATACTCGGAAAATTTTCTCTCATATCGGACTTTGTAGAGCTTTTTTCGCTGATCATTTTAGTAAAAAAAAAAGTTTTTGATTTTCATTGGGTAATGACGATGTTATAGTCAAAATACTAAACACTGTAATACATACTATATCTAATTACAATTGTACATACTCTGAAAATCACACTAAATTCGTTGCTTTCCAAATAGTAATTATAAAGTTTTGTTCAGTTTTTTATGCTCTTTCATATGAAAGAGTTGGAATTAAAAAAAATCAAAATTATTATTAATTACTAATTAACTGCAATATAAGTGCTTGTTACCAAAATGTAGCCCATTAAATTCTGCGTCAAATGATATATAGAACATCTTCCAATATGTTGTGAAATAACGTAAAAATTAGTCAAATACTAATAGTGTGCTAAACTTTTTTCCCTACTTTATATTACAGTATTTAGTATTTTAACTATAACATCGTCATTACTCAATGAAAACAAAAAAAAATTTTTTTTACCAAAATGATCAGCGAAAAAAGTTCTACAAAGTCCGATATGAGAGAAAATTTTTAGAGTATTATTATTCGTTTATGCGTAAAAACAAAAATGTACATGTTTTTTTTGAGCCCTCACTGTAAGATTTATTATTGATATTCAGAAAAAAGGAAACTTTACTTGATTATGAAGAAATGATATCCATTCAGCAAATTGTTTTGCATTTGGTATAGTAGCTGATAGAAATACATAATGAACATTATCTGGTAATAAAATAATTGTTTCTTCCCATATAACACCACGTTCTTAAAAAAAAACAAAACAACATTTAAATTTAATATATTTTTATATTTAAACCTTTATCACGAAGATAATGTATTTCATCAAATATAACCCATGCAACTTCACGAGTTATTTCTGAACCACGATAAAGCATTGATCGAAGAATCTTAAATAAAAAAAAAAAGCGAAAAGAAAATTTCTTAATTCTCATTATAATCATACTTCTGTTGTCATAATAAGACATGATGCTGATGGATTAAGTGTTACATCACCAGTCATAAGACCAACATCTTTAAATTCTTCATGTAATTCACGATATTTTTGATTACTTAAAGCTTTTATTGGTGTTGTATATATAACACGTTGTTTATCACGTAATGCCATAGCAACAGCATATCTAGTATTATTAAAATTTGATTTAAAAAAACAAAAGTTTTTAATATATAAATATTTAACATACTCAGCTACAACAGTTTTTCCAGCTGATGTATGAGCTGAAACAAGTACTGATTGATTATTTTGTAAACATGTTATAGCTTCACGTTGAAATGGATCAAGATTAAATTTATATTCTTTAGCCGGTGGACCAATAGGTGCTTTTAATGGTACATATTCAAAATTTGGTGGTAAAACAACCTAATAATAAAAAAAAGAAATAATTTTCTATATAATTGATAATCAAAAAAAAAACAAACTTCATGTAAACATGATTCAATTGTTTCAACAGTATGAATTTGCATTCGTGGAACATTTTCAAAAAAACTAAAAAATAAAAAATAAATTTAACAAAAAAAAAATAATGATTAAAATTACCCTCCTGAACCAGTTTCAGTTAATAAATCAGTTCGATTACGTTTTATTGTTATATCGATTTGATCATCATCTTCTTCCCATACACGTTTATCATGAGAGATTTTTTCACTATCATTTTCTTCTTTTCTAGAAAAATAAAAAAAATAATTAGATATTTCGTAATTCATATCTTCTTTTAGATAATTTATGTATAAAAAAAGTTTAAAGAGATTTTCTTTGTAGTACACATATAATGGATGATCGAATAGCATAGAAAAATAAAGCATTCTTTCCTCTATCAGACTATGTAGAAAGAAGGTTTGTTATAAGGAATTGAAATGTTACTGCAATTACTTTTGAATTGTTCTATATACATGTTTGTTTACACTATCGAGTTATCCATAAGTATCGACGATATATCAGCAGAGTTCATGACTGAAATCCCGAGTGTATCTACCTTGAATAGGAATGAATTATTGTTTTACTTCGAGTTAATTACTTTTTTTTCTCAAATTTAATACTGACTCAACAGATCGGACATTACTATATTTTATTAGGGCTGATCCGAGGCAATAAACATGTGACTTAATTGATAGGACTAGTTATTCGCTGTCGAACAGTTAAATTTTTTCAAATATGAATTTATTCACAAGAAAATTTCATCAAGTGATTACGAGCTTTTCGAAGTGATATTTTGACTATAGATACGAACTGGTAAGACTAGCAAAAGCACCCATAGGCTTTTCTTCTGAAGCTATACCAAAATATTTAGAAAAAAAACAAATGACGAAATTTCGTCCATAGTCCTTAGTATCAGAGATGGACAGCTCCGGTTGCCGGCTCCGATGAAACTTGGTGAGCCAGCGACCCAGAACAGATTATACATACGTCGAATTTAACATCATTCGACGCAGAAATGTTTGCTCTTTCCAGCTATATATTTAACTTAACTGTTGTCTTTCGTTGAAACAAAGTCGTCGGAGCCGGTCGAACTCAGCTCCCGCTCCAACAACTTTGTCTCAATGGAAGACAAGGACCAAGCTAAATACATAGCTGGAAAGAGCAAACATTTCTACGTCAAATGATGTTAAATTCGACGTAAATATAATCTGTCCTGGGTCGCTGGTTCACCAACTTTCGTCGGAGCAGCCCATTTCTGCTTAGTATACGTCTAAAGGTTTCAACGGAAACGAATCTTTTCTTCTTGACATAATAAATTGGAAAGAAGTGTTCAAATTTCAGAGAACTGAGCTAAAACAATTTTGCTTATGTATTCATTATGTCAAGAAGGAAAGATTCGTTTTCGTTGAAACCTTTAGACGTATACTAAGAACTATAGAACCTATATATGGACGAAATTTCGCCATTTAGTTTTTTCTAAATATCTTCCGAAAAAATTCAGTAAATTGATCATAACTCCGAAAGAAAGGCCTATCAACGTTTTTTCTATTTTCTAATCTCACCACCCGATCGTATTCTTTAAACAACTACAATTTTATGATAGAAAAGAGAATATTCCATCTAGTAACATATATTTCCTTACATGATTGTAGTTGTTGTTGTTGTTGTTATTTGTTCAATAATAGTTACATTTTTTGGTAATTCAACGATAGCACTCGGTTCATCTTGATCAAAAACATCAAAAAGTGCATCGTCACTCATCTAAGATAATACATATATATATATATAACAAACCGAAAAGAAAAAAAGGAAAACATTGTTTTTAATATCTCTCTCATCATTTATATAAAATAAATGTCATAACAATATACAAACATAGAAGAAGAAGACAAAAAAAGAACTAAGTTGTTTTGTTTTATTTTGCAAGTACAAACATAAGTGCATCAATAAATTTTTGTCGATGTTGTTCTTGTAATAATAATACAGAATGATCAAAAAATACAAATTTAGCAACATTACCACAACGACGATCAGCTGTTTCAAATAATGTTGAAAATGAATTCATCATAATATTATTAAATGATGGTACACCAACAACAATTTCAATTAATTCATGTTCTTTATTTGTTAATGAATATGGTGCTATTAATATTAATGGTAAATTTTTTAAATATTTTGATTTTTTTCTTTTAATTATATTTGTTGATGATGATGTATATGATATTAATATATTTAATGCATGACGTGCAAATAAATATGTTTGATATGGATGTGTAAAAAATTCATATGATTTAATATTATCATTTATTATTGATGAATTAAACATATTTTGATCAAATTTAAGTAATATAAATGGTATTGTATTATTAAATGTTAAATTTTTATCTGATTGTAATAATGTTTCAATTAAATAATGTTTTTTTTTTGTATAAATTTTTTCTAATTCAATACCATTTATATATTGTTCTAATTGATTATAATTTAAACATGATAATGCTAATGAAAAACATTGAGTTAAATCAATCATTATTGATGTTGATGTTGTTGTTGTTGTTGTTGATGATGATGTTTGTAATGTTGACATAACAGAATAGACAATATCTTGTGGTGATAATTTTAATGTAAAACCACTTGTTAATAAAAATGTTGGTAATATAATTGTATTTGTTGTATAATGATATTTATCTTGTAAACGTTTATTTAATATTTGTTTTTTAATATTTAATTTATATTTTATATTCATATCACGATAATATTGTTCATATTCACGTTTTGGTATACCTAAATCAGCAAGAAATTCTTTTAATTGTGATAAACCACGTGATGACCATAATTTAAATGATATAATCATATCATGTGTATAATATATTGAATCATATAATGACCAATGACGTAATAAATGAAAATTAATATCTTCATCAAATTTTATATTTATACAATCCATTGATAATTTAGAATTTATTATTGATGTATTATTATTATCATCATTAGAATTTATTATAGAATTTTGATTATGATTAAGACGAAGAACATGACTTTGAAGAATATTGAGTTGTTCCATATAGACTAGAATATTTATTTTAAATATAATATATTTATATATGAAATTCAGTTGATATTATTTATGAATAACTTACAATCACGATCAATTCGTCCATGAAGTAATTGTTCAGTTACACCAATAATAGCATACCTAAAAATTGAAATAAAGTTGTTAGAAGTAGCTACAGGTACATAAGTCTTTAATTTAACGGTACCCCCCTCCCCTGTCTTTTTTGACACTTGCTGATTCTCGAAGACAGTGCAACCGATCAAGCTAGAATTTTTAGCACAGATAGAGCACTAAAAATAACGAAATGGATGTCCGAGGAAAAAAAATTAACGTAAGTTCTTATGAAGTTTTCAGAAGTCCGCATACTGATACATTACGATCCCCCTTAAAGTTTATCCGATTGGGGTGAATTTTTTGTTTTTTTAGATATATAACACTATTCCTCAGAGATAAATTTAAGGTTTGTCAAAAAACTCACTGTCTTTTTTTTATAAGAGAAATATGCCAAGATCTGAATTTTGGTTCCGGATCTTGACTTTCAGGACTCGGTAACTCCGAGTAGGAATGTCAAAAATGAAAACATTCGATTTTACCTCTGGAGAATACTTCTAAGTATTAGTGGTAAAAATTTCAGCTCGATCGGACAAACTTAGAGGGAGGTCGTAAGCAACCATGATTTAGAAAATCGCTATTTTGCGTAGCGATAAGTAAAAGGAAAAAGATTACATATGATTATTATGAAAAAAAAAAATTTCTCGATCCAATAACCATGTAAAAGTTTTATCAAAGACTAAAAACAATGTATTTAAAGATGAACATATTACGTTAGTTGATTAAGGTCAATTTTCAATAATCAAATCGGTATTCGAACATCTACAAAACTCTATGCTTTAAGATTAACTTGTTCAAGAGTTCATGGAATTTTATTCGAAACTCTTTGACAATTTTCCTATTAATATCTGTGAAAAAAAAACTATGTGTTTTATTTTATCTTACCATAATTGTTCATTTGTATCTTTTGATAATAAATAAGCTAATTCAAACATAATTAATGCTGATGAATATGAATGTGTTCGATATTTATAATAATTTGCTAATGCTTTATCACGTCTTTTTAACCATTGTCGTTTAAGTCTTTTATTTCTTGTTTCTATACTTTCAATTCTCATATTTGTACTATTTTCATCATCACTTTGATTATCATCATCATTATCTTCATTCTCATCATCATCATCATTCTCATCATCATCATATATTTCATGAAATAATTCTTCATATTGTGGTACACGTTTTTTTTCTATATCAATTTTATTTGGTAAAATAAGTAAACGAATTTGTTTAGAATCATAAATATTACGATGTTCAATTGGACGTAAACTATCTAAGACAAATAATGTTAAATTATTTTCATCATCATTATTATTATTATTAATTGAATCAAGTGATAAAAAATCATATAAATCAAGTGTTGAACCACAATTAATAAATATAATTGTTTTAATTCCACTATTAATATGTTGTATATGACCATTTTCTAAATCATATTTATATAAAACTGGTAAACATGTATATATAATATGTTCACATTGTAATAAATGTTGAAAAATTTTCCAAGCACATAAACTATCAACATCAAGATGAACAAAGACAAGTAAACGACGTTGTTGTTTAGATATAAATTCAAAAAATTCACGTTTTAAATCACGTATAAATACCATAATAGTTTATTTTATGTCTTATTGTATTTACATACAATTATAAATAAAAAATTTATTTTTGTCTTTCATATTCGATTTAGTATTGTCTATTCTCTTCTTTTTTTATTTTTGATTGGATTAAATATTTAACCAATCATATATATAGTTTAATATTGCTTGACAACCGTTTGATGTAAAAAAGTTTGATATGGTTTCATCATGTCAATTTAATTACTTTTTGAATTGTTAAATAAAATGACTGCTGGTTCAATATCTGCTCCGTCAATAATTCCATTACGTGTTGGATATGCACAAAAATTTTCCATTGATACAAATACATTGATTGAAATACGTAGTGATACAAATGATGTTGATATTTATTATACATTAGATGGTTCAAAACCAGATGCATTTATAACATTAGCAACACGACGTTCGACTATACAATATAAAAAACCATTTTATATACCAAGAGATATAGCTAATACAGGCAAAGTAACAGTTAAAGCTATAGCTGTATCACGGTAAAGATATTTAAGAAAACAAAAAAATCAATTTGAAGAATTTTTATTTTTTTTTATTAAAATTTATTTAGTGATGGAATACGAGAAAGTGTTATAGTAACAAAAATATTTGATGTTAAAATTATTCCATCAGATCATTCATTATCGGATGAATATGAAAATCGATATTTATATGAATTACAACAAGAACGAAAGGTAAAAAATTTCAAACTGATAGATAATAAATAAGTTCAATAGAAATTTACTTATCTCATGTTTATTGAAATACTGTATAGAATACTTTTGTTTTTATTTTGAAATCATATCTATTTTTATATGAAATGTACAATGAATTTGAATCATGTGAAAGAATATTATTTTTAATATTTATTTAAGTAATCTGAAAAAGCATATTTTAGAAAAAGATAAGATTTCATTAAAAGAAATTATGAACTCGATTTTAATAGAAAACATATCTGAATACATTGAATTTTTCATTAAAATATTACGAAAATAAAATAATCTGTTGGATATATGAGTAAGTTTATGTGTCATTATAAATGATTAATCAAGATGTTGAAGTTTAATTAAATATTAAATTTTTCAATATAAATATATTTTAGTTTGCAAAAATATTTATCTTTAATTTTATTTAAAAAAATTGATATTCAAGAATGTCTCGATATCTCAAGAGTTCAATTAGAAGATCATTAATATAATAGTAGTAATTTAATGCTTGTCCATCGATATTTCTTCATTAAAATGTTTTTCTTTTCATATGAAGTTCAAAACTTATCAAAGTCATTGACACATCTTCAATTTTAGTGTTTAAATTTCGATTTGAAACTTCACATAGAGATAGATGTTAACAAAAATAATTTATTGCAAAATATTTTTCATTTCGTCAATAAGAATATATCTAAAACTTTCATTAGAAACTATTGTCAGTGATCTCAATCTCTGTGAAAAATTCAAATTCGAGATTTGAAAATGAAATATTTCTGAAGAATGTCATAGTATTATCTAAAAAACAATTAGTAAAGCAATCGAACTTTTTTCTACATATTTACAACTTATTTGAGTTCATAGCATCCTCAAATTAAAAACAACTATTCAGTTGAAATTCTTCTCTTGTTAGGCTAATAATTCAGTTAAAATGTTTATTAATTGATTTTATAATTTTACTTCAATAGGAATTAATGAGAAAGATGCAAAATGAAAATGAACAAATGCAACAAAAATTATCTGGTATCAAAAAAAAGAAAAAGTAATTTTATTTATTATTAATCAAATTTCTATATAGAATCAATGCGTCGTTCAACAATTGATTCATTAGTACAAGAAAATCCAACTAATTATACATATTCAAATTCTCAAATACAAACAAATGTTTTAAGGTTTATCGAAACAAAATTATTTTATTATTTGAGCTTTGTTTTTTCTTTTCTAGATGTGCACATTGTTTTGCACCTAAATCAAATGATTTATATACACGATTTTGTACGGAATGTGGTCTACCTTGGCAAAAACTAACTCATAATCCACCGGATAATTATTCAGTAATTCAAAATAACTCTATCGGATATGATGACTACCCTTCATTTCAAAAAAAAGAAACTACCTAATCCCATTCTGTTAAACAACTCATAGTTATTTATGAAATTATTTTTTCATAAAAGTCATTATACCAGTTAAGATATATAAGAGCAATGATGAGTAATATGATCTCAAAAATAACCTATATCTGACATATATATATGGGTCTTTCGAAAACAGTAAAAAAAAACGTTTTTCTCTTTCAGAATCTTGGTAAAGCTATCAATTCTTATAAGAAACCCGAACATATGTTGAATGTGATAGAACTACATATCCGAATCACATTCGATGTTCTGAAGCCTAAAAACAAAAAGAAAATTCATATATTTTTCTATTCTCAGGAATGACACTTATAAAACTCGGAAAAAGTTGCATGGTTGGTTGCCTATGTCCTCGACAGTCGCATCTAACAACACTCATCATTGCTATAATACCTGTTAACTAGTAACCCCGCCCCCAGAATAAAAGGACATGCCCTTATACAGTGTCTTGGCACATCGCTACTTTTTGGATGGCTTTCCATCGGGGATCAATTTTTGGCCAGTTTTTAATTAAAATCATTTAAAAAATGAATGATTAATTAATAACTTTAATTATTGTTTTTTAGGTGTTTTTTGCTTAAAAAACTACCACATTTTGTAAAAACTGTACTAATTATGATAGGAAAGGAAGGATTTCGCAAAAAAAAACATTAGAAAATCGGTTAATATTTCCTTAATTATTAATTAATATTTATGAAAATTTCGATAATTTTGAAATATATTAATTAATTAGTACATGGCCTTCTAATATAGAGTGGCCGTCTATTTTTTTGGGGGGGGGGGGGGGGTATATGACTTTTCAGAACTGTAAAATTTGATAAAGAGTATATCCTTCGACGGATCATATTATTGTTCTACATAACAGTATTGATTACTTTACAAATGAATAGTAGTTATCTTATTTTACACGGATAATTTTTCTTTAATTAGACTAATATATGTACAAATTGTAAATCTACTATTCCATTTAATTCTAACACATGTGTTGTATGTGAAACACCAATATCCAAAGAACCACAACAGCGACCAACTTCTCAAAATCAGGTTTAAAAAAAAACAAACAAACAAACATTTCAAAAAAATTAATCAAAACTTTAATATTCTTTTCTAGACAAAAATTCTATGTCCTCATTGTAAATCAACAAATCCAATACATTTACGAACATGTTATATTTGTGAAAATGTATTAATGCCAACATCAACACCACCAGTAAACAACAAAAGAAAAACTCTTATTTATTTTTTTTTCATATTTATATTTCAATAGGAAAAACGAACTTCAATTTCAATTCCAACAATATCAAAACAAACAAATACAATGATGATAACATGTTCAAAATGTTTTCGTTTAAATAATCCTAATGCTCGTTTTTGTGATTGGTGTGGTGCATATCCTGAACATATATCTACATCAATAGAATGTACAAAATGTCATACTAATAATGATTCATCTGCAAAATTTTGTTCATCATGTGGATGTGTTATTGAACCACCATTACGTATTATTGATACACGTCTTAAAAACGATTTGAATATTTCATCTTCATCAATGATTGCTAGTGTATATTAAAATTAAAGAATAAAAAAAATATAAAAAAAAAATAAAACGATTCTTATTTTCTATAGACATTAACACGTAATTCAGTTAATCCTGTATGGCTTAATGCAAATACAACATTAACTAATTATCATCAATCATATTCAACAATTAAAAAAGAAGCTGCAACACAAACATATGGAATTTATTATCCAAGTGCAAAAGATATTGATTTAATTATAACACAAAATAAAAAATTATTAGGTGAAAAAGAATTAAAAGAATATCGTCCAATATTAACATCTACAAGTCCAGGAAAAGGATATTGGCGACAACAATTAGATCATATTTGTGCTCATTTAAAAACTTATGCAGTTAATCGACCAGATTTTCAATCATTGATTGGTAAAGATCTTTAATATTTAAAAAAAACAAATACTTTTATTTTGTTATAATGAATAATAATTATTATTTAAAATATAAATTCTCTCTCTATATATATCTTATATATTAATATTAAAAAAGTTTATATATTATTTAATTATTTTTTTTTAGGTGAACCACGTATGGGTAATATGATTCATGCAACTGTACATGAAAATGAATATCAAGTAACTATACAAACAGTATTTCGTAAACCAGAAAATCTTTCACAATCACCATTTTTTATTAATGAAACAAATGAATATTATCCAATAGATAATGAACGAAGTTTACCATATTCAAATACAATTTATTCTGATAGTAGGCAAAAGTATTCTTTTGCAACAAAAAAAAACTTTGTCTTTTTTTATATAGATGAATATCCAAGAGAAAAATCACAACGAACAAAAGTAAAACATCGTAATAAAAAACGACCACAATCAGCTAATACTATTACAAAAAATATTGAAAGTGTAAGAATAAAATATTTTATTATAATTTTTTTTTGTTGTTTTATTAAATTATCTATTATAATTAATAGTCAACTCATGCATTAATTCGATTATTTGAAAAAAAAAATAATAATTATAATAAAAAATCATCACATCAAATTGATATATTAAAAGAAGTTCAACGTTTAATAAAAGAAAAAGCTGATGTTAATGTTAAAAATAAAGAAGGTTATACGATTCTACAATTGGCTATACGTAATGGATATTATGAATGTTTAGAAACACTTATTATAGATGGAAAAGCTAAATTAGATAAAAAAGGACCGTAAGTTCTATATATATCGAGATTTTAATATCAATTGAAATCAAAGATTGACTGTGTACTTTTTCTTTTTTTGTTCATTAATATTCGAAATGTTAAGAAATATTGATTTTGTTTTGTTTTGTAGACGAGGTAATACAGCATTACATGAATGTTGTTTATTAGGACTTGATGGTGCTGAACCATTAAGAATTCTTCTTAAGTAAGTTTATATTTTTTAATTAGAAATTAAAAAAGAAAATTTAATTTTTTTTTTTTTTTTGATAAAAGACATGGAGGTGATGCGTCTTGGTTAAATGATAAAAATGAAAGTGTTACTGATATAGCAGCAAAACAAAATTGTCCAGAATTATTTCAAGCTTTTTTTAAATATCAAAGTGAAAAAATGCTTAAACAACATATGAAAAATTCTTATGATGATCATACAAGAATAAAAACTATTCATGATCATCATTCATCAGAAAAATTATAAGGAAAAGAAAAAATAAAAGTTTTTTTTTTCTTTCTTCATATTGGATAATAGTTGATGAATGTTTGTTTTTAGTTTTTTTTATTATTGTTTTTTCTTAGCAACTGAGTGCTTTGTTTTCTAAATTCTTTCTTTGATACAAAATCTTACTGGGGATTAACAAAACTAATAAATAATGTCAAATAAAATAAAAATAAAAAAATATGAATTAATTTTTAGTACGACTAATGTAGATGGTTATTATTTTAAGTCTTCTTCACTTTATCATTACGATAAAATTCGCTAAATTCTGAGTTAGATCGACTTATTGTTAGGATGATTTGTAATCTACTTTGATTAAGATTTTATTAATAAAATCTTTAAGATTGAAAAACGACAAAGTTTACAAGAAGAATGAACTTGTTATCAACGAAATTGTCTGTACTTTCTTATAAAATTCTATTTTATATTACATAGTGTGTCGATATCAGTAACCTTTAGCTAATAGTATAAAACCTTCTAATGCATTTTGTACTGTATACAACGAGATTTAGCTATGTTTGATGTCTTCAGAAAGATTAAGTTATAGAATGTTTTCATGGAAAATATTTGATTTATCTGCTTATATATTCAACTGATCTATATGAAAAACTAAGCTGTTTTAGTTCTCTGCTGAATAGAATGTGAATATATGAGAAACAATTACTTCTTGCTTTTCTTTACATAGGGATATGATTCATCTCGCATACCATTAAATCTGGACAATAGGGTGTGGATGAAGAGAATATTCACATCCAAATCAGAAAAAGTAAATTTTATTGGTACCTATCAATATGTATCCGAAAGACTTTCTTTGTCCAAAAATGAATTAACAGTTTTTTTTGTCATACAATATAATCACAAACAGTATGCATTCACACTAATAAAAAACATATCGTATGTTTACACTTTGATACGTTAAATATCTTTCTTGTTGTTGTGGGAAATCGAATTAGTATTTTTTCGATAAGATTCAGTCGCATCAAAGTGATCCAATCTCGATCATTGATTTATTTTTCAACATGTTTTTTTGGACTAAATTTTACTACAGTACGATACATTTTATTTTAGTATTTTGTCTGAGCCGAATGCCAGAAGTCAAATTTATCGATGATAGGAAAATATTTCATATTGTTTCGTGTTTGTTTTTTCGAAACGAAGGTTTTTGAAACAGTCATTCTTATTTATATATCACTCAGATGCTTTTAATCATACTTCGGACATAGATTCTAGTGATATTAGATGATTTTAAATTAATAAATATAATATAATAAACAAAAAAGTTCTTTATATAAGATGTAATCACATTGAAAGAAAGAAACATGCAATTTAACTTTTCTTCAGCAGTTGTTTGTTTACACATTCTATCTGCACATTTTCACTGCCCTGTACAGACACGAACGCAAGA